>VDFB02330264.1:0-22970 GCA_007258455.2 Sequoia sempervirens
TTTTCATTGTTGAAAATGAAATGAATTTATATTAGCTTTATTATGTTAGATTTGCTATATTACATAATGTGTTATGTTGGGAGTATGTATATTTAAGTTATTATTGGAGGTGGGAGGCTCCTCTTTGCGTCAGTGGTATCAGAGCAGGAAGTTCCTAAGTGTGCAGAGTGATTGCACTAGGACCGTGGGATTGCAAAAGTGAAGTAGTGAAGTTTGTTTGTTTGAGCTCTAATATTTTTTTGTAGGTGTGCTGAGTCTTGTAATTGTAGAGAGCCTGAGGTGATGAATTTTTAAGAAGTCAAGTGTATTCCTCCAATAGGGATAATTTGGGTAGAAGGTGTGCAAAATTCCTCCACTATGGGTGTAGGTAGATGGATTTTTGAGAGGTGCATCTTCCAGATCTTTATTGGGTAGGTGGTATACAGTTTGTGTGAGTTATAGAAGTTGATTAAAATGTCTAAGGGAAGAAGGAATTTTTTTATTGGATGGATTTTGATAGTTCCTAGACTTGAGGAACTCAAGGAAAGGTCGAGGATGGTCAAAGTGAAAGAATTTGAGGAGCTGAAGCAAGCAGTGGAAGATTTGAAAGCAGATTGGGCAAGGATAAGAGGTAATAGTAACTTTTTTTTATCATTCTAATAATATTTTGAATGTGGAAGGAAAAAGGATGAAGCAGAGTGTCATGCATGTACACTAAGGAAGAAGAAGAAGAGTGGGAAGAAGTTTCTCAAGCATAAGCTAAAGATCCTATATTTGATGAAGAATATGGTCAAGATGAAGAAGATCTTCTACTCAAAGAGGAGATAAGGAAGATAGATATCTTCTTTGAAGGGAAAGTTACTAATGAATGTGATAAGGGGATGGAGGACAAGTGTGAGACGATAAGTCCCATGAACATGTTGACTTTGTTTTGTTTGCAGGAAAAGGAGAAGTTGCAATAGAGGAGAAAGAGGTAACAATTGATTTACCTTACTATATGCAAGTGAAGGAAGAGAAGGTTGAAAGGATAATGAAAGAAGATGTAGATGGAGAAGATGAAATAGTTGATGGTGGTGGAGAATAAGATATATCAAAAACAATAGAGAGAGAAATCCTTGAGGTAATGGTTAAGTTTTCTAATTTTGATTATTATGACAAAGATAATGAGATGTATGCAATTGAAGAGTTGAATGCAGAGGAGGTGCAAATAGATTTTGTTAGTGCAAATTTGGATGGAGGTATTGTAAAAGAACATGAAGATTCTTCTTGGTGGAGGTGGTCGGTTTGTGGTGGGCTTGGTCTCACAAGGGTGAAGGAAGAGAGAAGATGGTGTAGGAGGATGCATAGTGTTCCAGGAAGATGTTGGAAGAAGCGATGGAAGGAAGAAGGATACAGGTTTGATTAAGTGATGGAGTTTTTTGTAGGTTGTTTACAATCTAGAATGGTAGTCCTACTAATCAACTATATTTTGTGAGTTATACTCACAAAATTTAATTTACCCAATGTGTCTGATGCAGGAGCATCCGGGTCCACAGACAATCAACATCATCCAAAATATTTGTTAGTTGTTTTATTTCATTTTGGATTATTTTGGTTGTTAATGACATCTTTCAAAACAAAAATTCAAATATTCAGTCAAAACTGCAAGATTCAAGTTTTTGCCAAATTGTTATTTTAAGGCTCCGCAGGGCAGTTTTACAAAAATAATTATTTCTAAAAATCCATAAGATATAGATTGAAATAATTTTAAATAAATATTATTGGACAAATTTAACACAATGCGGTGACGGTTTCATGATGAAATTCCACATGGATTGGGAGAATTTAAAATCAGAAATTTTATCCTAACTAGCCACAGAAACATTTTAAATTTTTTAAGATTTTTAAGAGCTAGATAAAAAAATGATTGGTGGAAAGGTTTGAAATGACATTATATGCATCTTGGAAAAAATTTCAGGTGAATATGAGCTTCTAATAAAATGTTATGCGAAAATTAAATTTTAAGACAATTATTGGCACCTGGTGGTAACTTGCACAAAATCAATTTTAATATTCATTGCCATGCTCCTCTTGAAGTTTATTATTGGACTTATTCTTAATGAATTTATCACTAAAATTCAATTAAAAATAGTTATTGAGTATGGTGCCAAATTGAGAAAAGGAATCCATGACAATTTGTAATGGAAAATGCATTGATTGGTATGCCATTTTTTAGCAAAAGAACATTACTCTCACGTCCAAAAAAAGTGGGATGTTACAATAGTGAGAACAACTTTAAAATACAAATTTGGAAGAGAAAAAGGCAGCCATAATGGAGAAGATGGCCCAGGCAAAAAAAAATTAGCAAATAGAAGCAAAAATATTGAAGAACAAGAGGATTTTTTATGTCTGCAAGAGGAAAAACATACAGCGCAGAGTTTGAAGAGTTGCAAAGCAATTTTTGTGTTGCAGATTTGAGAGTGAGGATGTTAGAATGATAATGTGTGTGAGAATCCATGGATGGCTTTAATTTGTAATAAGTTTAATTTTCTGATTTATGTAATTGTTTTCATTACTGAAAATGAAATGAATTTATATGAATTTTATTGTGTTAGATTTGCTATATTGCATAATGTGTTGTGTAGAGAGTATGTAGATCTTTGAGTTATGCTTGGAGGTGGGAGGTTCCTCTTTGCATCAAAATCTCCTCACAAACAAGAAATATGATCTAATATCTAATCCATGACATCAAAAAATACCATAGAAGACCATCCATCACAAAATTAGGAATCAACATCAGTACCAATGAAGCATGATATTGAGCTACACATTAAATAATGATAACCATCTCCTAGGGTTATGTTCATAGAGATGGGATAACAAAAAGTGTCCACACCACTTTTTCCCCCTACCAAAGATAACATGAGTGTGTTATAATATGCTCACATTTTTTTCTTTAAAGAAAAAGAAGCAAGAGGTTGAGCTCATTTGAGCTCAACCTCTCAACAAAAATTACTAGTATACAACCTTATAGATTGCACACACATTATGGAATTGAATTTATTCTTCACCAATTTTTATATCAAATCATTGCCAAAATCCCACCATAACATCACCACAGTCAAAGATAGATAGATAGATAGATAGAAAATATCTTGAGTGATTTTTCTTTAGTTTTCATGAATTGATAATGCACCATTAGTTGAATAAACCCTATATTTATCTATTAATGAAAAACCTCCTAAAGAAAAAACACACAAACCCCTACTAGATTGCCTCAACATCCTCCTAGAACACAAGAAAAATATATTACAAAAATTTGAAAAAAAAGAGAACTTGAGGGAATAATTGGTAGGTTGAGAGATCTATCAAGAACAGACACCCATAGGTCTACCCTTGCCAATTCATTAGAATTCATTGTCTCTCACATAGAATATATGAGTGGGAAAATCAACACTTGGTCAAAAGAGAGAAGAAAAAAGACTATTTTATGTAGAAAAACAATCCTATGAAAAAATTAAATAAAATTTGAAATTTAACTTGTGTGTGTTGCTCATTGACCCATACATGGTGCATGTAGGAGGTTCCTTATCCATTGGTGCCACCATCAAGAGATAAGGAGTATGGTTTTTGGCTATCCTCCCTATAATAAAAATGAGGTCCCATAATAATTTCTGAGGAAACTCTATTGCGAGATTTTCCTATATGAGATCCCAAATTACTTTAACATGTGGGAAACTCAAGGTAGATGTGGGGACACAACATACCCAAAACTAGGCATTGAGACCCATTATTGGATCAGAGTTTGAACATGTCCCTATCCCTTCTATTGTGAAGGAGGGTATTAAGGTTGTGACCCTACAATCCATTAGCTCACTCACTCATACCATTTTACAACATGTTAGACCTCTAGCAAAAGGTGATGTAGGAAAGTATTCTAGGTCTCAACCAACACCTCACTTATATAAAAATTGTGGGTCTCTTTGTGCTTATGGGTTTGAGAATGATGAGGATGCATGTGGGAAACAATAAGAGATATCTATATTAGATCAAATTGTCATGATAAATGAGTCATTGGATTGAACATTTGGCATTGATAAACAAGTAAATTTGAACAAGGTCAAATTCAATTTATCATATTTCATTTTTAAATGTAAGATTAACTAAATTACTATATTGATTGTAACAAAATTTTAGGTTTAAAGTTTTCACCTTCCAATTTTTATTCCTCCACCTCCCACTTACACATCGATATTGAGTCCATAGGCATGTAACTTGTAAGGAAATAACAAATATCTAGTACATCTTATATTGAGGTAAGCTTGATTATTTTTAATCATTAAATGTTTGTAAAATAATATTAGGTAGATCTTGGCAATTTAATAATGTTGTTTCATTTTCAAATGATCATAGTAGTTGATAATCCTCTTGATATTTCTACCATAATGGAGCATGGTGTTGTCACAACAATACCATCTTTGATTCCTTTAATAGAGGTATGAGCCAAATTAGCAAATTTTATATTTTATATTTTATATGTATATTAGTGAAAATTTAATTGATATTAATTTATAGTTTAATTTTTATCTTAATTCTTTCCATGGGGCTTCAAAACTCTAGCTCATGAATATTCCCCTATTATAGATGAAGAGAGGCAAAAACTAGTTCAAAGTGATTATGAGTAAGTGGTAAGTGATTATTTTGTTATATGTCATTCTATAATTTACTTTTTATATATTAATGTGTATAATTTGTATTATATATTAGGTTTAGGTCCAAAATATTTTAAAGAGGATGTTGATTCAATGGGTTTGAAAGCAACCATCATTGTATGTCTCTTTATCTAGTTGAAAATCAAAGGAAATTCATGATCTCTTCCCTTCCCCTGAAGAGAAGTGATTACATTATGGCCTTTTGTTATATGCCTATATGAATTTTTGGTAGAAATTATATTTTTGTATTGTACTAATATATGTGTCATTATACACTTAAATGGAATTTTTGTAAGCTTATATGGATTTCTTGTACATATAGTGTACTTTTATTGAAATATAGCATTGTATGCCTATATGGATTTTTGGTTGGTATAAATATGTAAATTCTCATTGTTGTCAAATGATATTTTTTTTGATTAGTACATTATGATGTGATGTGAATGATCATTGTCATTCAAAAGATGACTATTTATATTGGGTAATTAGTTGATAAGCTTATTAGTATGAGAACCATTACAAAAAATGGGAAGAATAGAAAAATAAAGCTCACAAAGTAAAGGGGGGATTATGAAGAAAATGATAAATGAAAATGTACCTTTAACCAACCACCCCCTTCCAAATAAAATGCAACAATACCCCTTGAAACTGTAGTCGGGCTTTGTGAGTTACAAAATATCCCCACCAAGAAGGAAAACAAACTGACGGATAAGACCAAGGGAAAAAAGGACACCCTGTGTCATGTAGAGATGTCATTCACGAACAACGAGGGAGAGAGCCCTATGGATAAAGATTCTAAAGGTGATATTATGGTGGCAGCAAGTGTGGACATTGGGATGGAGAAAACCAATGTTAGAAGGTCTCACAGGTTGGCTAGAAACAAGAAAGAGGTGTCTGTTAATGAGATATCTAGTAGCTCATAGCAGAATAGTGGAAAAAGGAGTGTAAATAGGATACTGTTGAGGAAATGGAGGAGTTTGTTGAAGGCCCCAGTCACTTCCTGAAATTGAAAAAAATGATTAAGGAGCTTGATTCCACCACTCAGTCTTCAGATAACATGGCTATGGAGGAGGAGATGATTAAGGGGTAAAATGATAAGGATGATTATTTCAACAAACTACTAGCCTAGGTGGACAAACTTGAACATAAGTTTACTCAATTGATGCGCTTCACGATAAAAATCATCCACAGGTTTGTTGTCACTCTCTTCGAGGTACTCAAAGAGGAAGTGGAGAAGAAGATTGAGGGTGAGGGACCTAAATGGGTTGGTTATGATGTCTTGAATCTTCTCATTGAGAAGTGGGAGGGATTAGCCAAGTAGTGGGTGGGTTTTTTTTTTTGGGTAGATGGGTTTTTCCTTTGTTGTTGGCCCAATGTGTTTGTATTTTTTTTTGGTTTTTTGTTGTTTCTAGTCTGGGCTTAATGTTGTAACTTTGGACTTAGTCTCTTTTTTTCCCCTTGGGCTCCATGTGTAAAGGGTACTGCACCCTGTAAATGTAGCTTACTTTATCAAAAACATGCAACAATAATGTCATTCAATTGTATTATGTTAACTAGGTCTTTCACCAATTTTTTTTTATCAAGGGTGCAAATTTCAAATGTATCACTGACATACTAAAAAGTATTGATGAACAAACCAATACAATTAGGTTAAAGTTTTCCTTTTTTTAAATTTATAATGTTCATTTTTATTTGAAGGACCAGATCTCCAATTTGAAAGTCTCATGAGATTATTCCCTTACTATGTATCTTTCTTAATTATTTTTGGTAAAAGTTTAAATTATCTAGCATGTTCACTTATATATCATCAAGAGTATCAAGCTCTTGTAAATGATGTTCCATATACATTTAATCATCAATAATATAATGAAAATAAACACTTAATAATGGGATGTCCAACTCAAGAGGCATTATAGCATTTGTACCATATATCATAAAATAAGGTGTAAAACCACTAGGATTATATTTGCTAGTACATTCTACCCACAGTGTAGGAAGAAGCTATTTATGATAGTTAGTACCATGATAATCAACCATTTTGTTATGTTCTATTTAATTATTTTATTAATGACCTCAACTTGGCCATTATTTTGTGGATAATGTAGTGTAAAAAACTTTTGTTGTATTTGAAATAATTTATTTATTTAATCTCTTTATTATTAAATGATGTGCCATTAATTATAAAATTATAAATATCATGAATCATAGTGGCATTTAACGGTATTTTCTTGACCCATTTTTAAATACTTTCTCATTATGATAAAAAAATGTATTCCCTTCAAAATAGCTTAGGAAATCTTACCTATCGAATTGAGCCCCCATGTAGGAAATGAGCATGTTGATGTGTAGAGGTGAATCTTGTGGGAAATTAGATGTTTTAAATTATTATTGCTGGTGGCATGTAGCACACTTTTTGGAAAAGTGTGTGAATATTTTTCTATTTGATTCCACTATGGCCTATTCATAGCATTTTGTATAACATTTTGTATAACATTTTGATTCCACTATATAGTGGTTTACAATTACAGCCAAGCTGGACGAAATTATTATTTTTAACTAAATCTTCACATTCGGGCACCTATGGCTAAACTGTGAGGAATTTGAAGATGGTGCAAACTAAAGTCTCATCAAATTTTGTCTATAGATTCTAAAATATTTTTTCAAAATTTTTTGGAATCAAATTGCACTTCTTTTTCCATCTCCACGAAAATTGATTTTTTTCAGAAAACAACATTTTTAAAAAGTGACGCACACCGTATAACACATAACTTTTTTCCATGAAGGATTAAATTCTAATTCTTTCAAATTTAGATTTGTAACTTTGATATCTAGTTCTTCCACTTGGTTATATAGTTTTTTTGAATATTTTTTCCTTAATCAAGTTTGAAAGTCAAACAATTACAATTCAAACACAACGCGACCGTGTAACCGTAACTTTTTTTGTATATGTCAAAATTTTATTTTTTTTGTTGGATCAAGGACTTCAATATCTGGTGCACTCATATTTTTCATTTTTTTTTTGATAATATTCTATTTTTCACATGTGAAGAACAAAGAAATTCATTTTAGATGAAAAACCTATGTTTAATAAAACTTAAAAAACAAATATATAACAAAACCAAAACATATTAAAATTATATTCATTGGATAACTTGTTCTAGGAATACCATAATCATTTGAAATAAATTTTAAATGAATTCATTTGATCCCCCAAAATCTAAAATCAATGAATATAAGGTGTTATCTATGAAAGAATCAATAATATCATTTCATTATGTGTATTAAAATAAGCATTTTCATATTTTTTTTAAAATGGTATAAAATTGGCATGATGGGGGCATTAAAATTATCTTTTTATTTTGGATGCATTATTTTATAAGAGTGTCTTTTTTTTTGACTATCTTGGTTTGGGATTTCTAGAGAGGGAATGAACACATGTCATGCCATTCTATTGGTTAGATCATGTGAAATTTGGTTTGGTTTTATCTAACCCTACCCTTAGATTTAAAAGATGAGTCCCTTCTTTTATATTTAATTATTTAGTTTTGGAGATGGTATTTGGAGAAAGTATTAAAGACAAGGCTCTAATGGATTTAATTTGAGCTAATAATAATTTGAGAAGATTTATTTGGTTAAAAACCTTGTTTCCATATAAGAGAATAAATATAAAACATAGGAGTAAGAGAGTAGGAGTTTATTGATTGCTACCCTAGGACTATCCACTATCATACTCATCCATGACAGTCATACATGGGATAGTTATCATTCCATTTGGAACCCTAGTACTCATGAAATTTCCATGAAAAAAACTTGAAAAGTTTCCTTAAGGTTTATAAAATATAAGTAAAAGAGGTAATGATGGATATCTTTATGAAAATGGAGAATTTTGAAGAGTTTAAGGTTGTCATAATCCACATAACAATGCACTATTATGTTGGGAGAGTTATAACATACTACAAGATCATAAAATCCCATGAATACATACTAGATAAATTAAATATTTTTGTTACCTCTAAGGGTAGTGCATACCAAGATCTGGTGATGATTTATCATTATGTCCACAAAAATGAGAAAATAGTTAATTATGATTTTTTAGAGCTATAATGAGTGGTGTTATAATATCCATAAATATGAAATCCATAGGTTTTCCAAGGTAAAATAATAATCTAGGTATTTTGAGGAACTAACCCATGCATCTCAACATGTTGGCATTGTCGGTTCAGTCCCATGATGCATGGAATGCAAAAAAAGGAAATTTTTGTACAATTACATTGCTCTCAATGGATTTTTTTTGCAATAATTCATTCATTTTTAGAATGGTAAAATGGTGTATACATGTCTAGAATAGAGATAGTGTAATATATAGGGTACCCATATCCACCTATAGGTTAAGACAGAACATTTGTAGGTTCCATAGATTTTGAGAAATAGTTTGTCATAGTTTGGTAGTTTTTTCACTTAGGGAATGATCGGTACAATTGGGGTGTGAAGCAAGGCCTCCCATAATATTATCTCACCCACACTAAATTTTTCACATGGTTGGTTGATCCCATGAGATGAGTAACACAAAATATAGCTCTTGGAAACTTTTTGCTAAATGCAAACAACACTTTTGCTATTTTTCAAGCATCATTTCCAAGGTCAAAAGGTTTGGAGATAAGAAAAAATGAGAGAGGTTATTGTGGAGGGACCCTATGTGAATATGTAGGTTAATATGGAACATTCTTAGGTTCCATAGGTTTTAAGAAATATTCCATCATAATTTGGCAATTTTTTGCACTTAGGGCTCTTAAGAGAATACATCTAAATAGTGTATCCTAGAACAATCCAGACAATTGGGGTGAAAAATAAGTCATCCCCTATTATTCATCCACCCACATTGATGTTTTCATATAGTCGACTGAGTTCTAGAAGACAAAGAACACAAAATATGGCTCTCGACAAGTTTTGGTTGAACACAAATAACACTTTTTGCAACTTTTTATACATCATCTGCCATAGTCAAATGGTTTGGAGATAAGAAAATATGATATATTTTATTTTAGATGGACCCTAAATGAAAATTTAGGTTCAGATGAAACATTTGTAGGTGCCACATATTCTGAGAGACATTCTATCATAGTTTGGTAATTTTTTGCATTTACGGCTCTTAAGATATTGCATCAAAATGGTGTATCCTGGAATGACCAAGATATATGAGGTGAAAAAAGGGCCTCTCCTAATGTTCACCCATCCACACCACTATGTTCATGCATTTGGTTGAGCCCCATCAGGTGAAGAACATAAAATATAGCTCCTAACAAGTTTTGGTTGAACACAAATGATGCTTTTTACAACTTTTTAAACATCGTCACAACAGTCAAATGGTTTAAAGATAAGAAAAAATAAGAGAGGTTATTATGGAGGGAACCCACATGAATCTTTAGGTTCAAATAGAACATTAATACCTAGTGCCACATATTCTAAGAAATAGTCTATCATAGTTTTCTTGTTTTTGCACTTAGGGCTCTTAAGAGACTACACCAAAATAGTGTAGCCTGAAACAATTGGGTATCTTTGGAAATGAAAATAGGCCTAACCTAACATTTACCCAACCACTTGGACATTTTGGCATAATTGGTTTTTCTTCATGATAGATAAAATACAAAATAAGCCTCCTAACAAGTTTTGGTTGAATGCAAATGATATTTTTTAACACTTTTCATACATCGTTGTGGTCAAATGGTTTGGAGATAAGAAAAAGTGAGAGATTTTATTATGGAGGGACCCTACATGAACTTATAGGTTTAGACAAAAAAAAATTAGGTGTCATGGATTCTGAGAAAAAATTCATCATAGTTTGGTATTTTTTGCACTTAAAGATCTTAAGACTTTGTTGGAATAGTGTAGCTTGGAATGATTGGGTGTCTTGGGAAATAAATATAGGAGTTCCCTAGAATTAAATAACCAACTCAAATATGTTGGCGTAGTTGGTTTTTCTTCACGACATATGAAACATAAAATAAACCTCCTGACAAGGTTTAGTTGAACATAAATGATACTTTTTGAAACTTGTCATACATTATCACCATGATCAAATGGTTTGGAGATAATAAAAATTGAGAGGTTATTATTGAGGGATCCTACATGAATTTTTAGGTTTAGATAGAATATTTTTAGGTTCCACATATTCTAAGAAATAGTTTGTGATAGTTTGGTAGTTTTCTACACTTAAGTCTCTTAAGATACCACATCAGAATAGTGTAGCCTAAAATGAATGAGTGTATTGGAAAATTAATAGAGGCCTTCCCTACAATTCACTTTCTTAACTATATGTGTTGGAACAATCAAGTTTTCCTCATGATGTACGAAATAGAAAATATGGCACTTGGAAAGTTTTGACTAAACAGAAATGCCACTTTTTGCAACTTTTCATACATTACCACCATGGTCAAATGGTTCAAAGATAAGAAAAAATGATAGAGGTCATTGTGGAGGGACCCTACATGAATTTTTGGGTTTAGAAATAACATTTTTAGGTGTCATAAATGCTAAGAAATAATATTTCATAGTTTGGTAGTTTTTTGGACTTAGGGCTCTTAAGAGGCTACATTGGAATAATGCAATTTAGAATGATCGGGTGTCTTGGAAATTGGATAGAGTAATTCAATAGAATTAACCCACCCACTTATATTTTTTGGTGTATTAATTTTTTCCTCAAAATTTATTCAAAACACAAACTATGCTTCTTTCCATTTTTGCATTGCTATCAACTAACACTTCTTTTGAGAATGCATTCATTGTTGGAATGGAAAAAATATTTTAAGTTGACTAGAACCAAGATAGGTTGATCTAGATAGACCACATATCTAGTTTTAGATCCAAAAATAATTCCTATATGATATGAGATTCAATAACTACTCCATCATAGTTTGGAAATTTTTTGCTCTTAGGGCTCTTAAGAGACTACACTAGAATAATGTAGCCTAGAATGATCGAGTGACTTCAAGAAGAAATAGAGACCTTACATACCATTCAACTACCCACCCGAATGTGTTGTCATAGTTTTTCCCCATAATGTTTGAAACACAAAATGTGCTTATTTCCATATTTGCACTACTCTCTCCCTAGTAGCCTTGTTTTAGGACAAATATGATCAGACATTAATTTTTATGGAGGTTATTTGGAATAAAAACACACATTAAAATACCCTTTATGGAGATATAACTCCTATAGTGGAAGACCCAAATATAAAATGCATGGGTAAGTGTAAAAAAATGAGGGACCAAAAAGGGGTCTTAAGTGGCCACTTTTTTTTTCTAAAATCAAGAAAGGTGGACCTTGGATGAGAAAACAAAGATAGTTACATTCAAAATTTGAAGATGCAATGAAAGCAAGAGTCATACTGCTCCAAATCTATTGTATAAACTACCTTTGTTTTTAAAACAGTAGAGATTAAGGGGTTCAAAAAGGGGGGCCACACAAAGTGGTCTTATTTTTTCATTAAAATATAACATAGCATCTAGTATGGCCCCACTGAAATGTTAACTTTTTTTAGTATTTCAAAAATCACTTTGATGAGAAATTAGTTAACACCATGTAGTTTATGCTCGATTTTACACTAATTATTTTAATATATATATTTTTAACTATTTTTTAAAGTGGATGCATTCTGAAAAATAGAAAGTTGAGTATGCTTCCCCCTAAAAATTTTGAAAGTTGGTCAAAAACTTTTTTTTTTCAACTGTGTAGAATGGAGTCTAATTTCTAAAAACATAATTTTTATTTAAAATTTAGATTAACGGTTAGCAAATAAAGTAAAACATACCACACATTGGTTTGTGAAAAAAATGAATACACTAATAAAATAAATTAAAGATGAAAGCCTTAACATACTCAAAACGTGAAAAAAAAAACATGGATAGAAATATAAGAGAGAGCTTAACAATATCATGGTATTTTCTTGACTTGAAATTAAAACATATGCACACCTTGAGCATGGGGAGAATGATCGAGATTATGTAATTTTTTTACTATTTACAAAAAAAACCTCTTCGGATATTGAAAATCTACTCAAAACCTTTGAGTTGGGAGCCAAAGTAAAATCCAAGCCAAAGGCTTAGAAATTACAAAGTAAACAATAACACAAGCATGTTATAACTATATACATGAAATATAAGTGAAATTTATAAGGGTATGTGGGATCATCGTGCAAAAGCAGCAAGTGGCAAAAAATTCAAAAAATGGGTGTTAGGAAACTTGACATAAATATTTGAATAAGTTATCTATATTATTTCAAAAATATGTAAGAATAGAATCTGTAGAAAATTGAATGTAGTTTCTAAATACTAGGTTTATTTAAAAAAAAATCTATTTGGTGAAAATTTGAAATTTCAATGCAGTAGTACTTAAATTTCAGGGAAAAAATAAGAAGTAGGTGTCTGTCTGACCACCTAACCATAATAAAATGATAATATTTTTTGTAAGATTTTATATATAAGTAGAGGGACTCATGTCCAGATATGATGCATATTTTTTGTAATTTTTTCCAAGTAAATAATTAATTATGATTTTTTTATTACAACTTTTAGAAAATATAAAACTCGTATAATGACCACCTTAACTTGGTCAAAACTTCATGAAATTTAATTTTCTTTTTTAATCCTATAGTATGTGAAGCATAGAATGTGGCCCATGTTTGGATTCAAAAATGTCTGGTTTAGAAAGTTATAGATGTTTTCAATGACCTATCGTCCAGGACTTTGAATAAGTAATTCTAATAGAAAATGAATAATAATTATTTATTAAATTCAAATTAAATCATAATTTATATTTTTGGAAAGCTGAGAATCTCCTCTAAAACCCTTTTTGTTTCATTAATTTTGGGTGAAAAAAAGTCATGACCACATACCCTCATAATATTGCACATACCCATAAATGGACATTTACTTTCTTATACTTTAAGTTATATTTCATGCATATAGTTTCATGATGTTTGAGAATAGTTTTTGATCTCTAGGAGTTATAATGCACATTCTAGGTTTTGGAAGATCTTATAATTTTTTAGATAGTAAAATTTTATTAATTAGTAGCCTCCATCATCTTTCTCTCTCTCTATCTCACTCTATATGTATCCCTTGCACTCTAGACCTCTCTCTCTCTCTCATTTCATCTCAAATTCTATCTCACCTATCTCTTTCTCTCCCTATCTCCCACTCTCTCCCTCCCTCCTTCCCTCTCTACTTCTCTCTATCTCCCCTCTCCCTCTCTCTCTACCTACAACTCCCTCACTCACTCCCTACTAGTCTCTCTCTCCAACTCTCTATCTCACCTCTCTCCCTCCCTCCCTCCTTCCCTCTCTAGTTCTCTCTATCTCCCCTCTCCCTCTCTCTCTACCTACAAATCCCTCCCTCACTCCCTATTGGTCTCTCTCTGTCCAACTCTCTATCTCACATTCCCCTCTCTCCCTCCCTCATTTCCTATCTACTTCTCTCTAATTATCCTCTCTCTCTCTCTCTATCTCAATCTCTATCTCTATCTCACCTATCCCTCCCTCGTTCCTCATCCCTCCTCCCTCTCTCTATCTCTCTTTCTTGTTCTCTCCTTCATTTTCTACTTCTCTATATCTCACCACTCTAGATCTCTCTCTATTTCTCTCTCCCTCCCTCCCTCTCTCCATCCTTCCCTCTCTCTCTCTACTTATCTTTGTCTTGCCTCTCTATCTCTCTCCATCCCTACCTCTCCCTCTCTCCCACCTTCCCTCTACTCTATATCTCTCCTCTCTCTCTCTCTCTACCTATCTCTCCCTCCCTCTCTCTCCCACCCTCCATCTCTCTACCTATCCATCTATACTTCTCTTTATCACCATTCTCCGTCCCTTCATCCATTTCTCTCTCTTTAAGTAGGAAGAGGTAGTGAGAGAGAGATAGGGAGAGGTAGCTAGAGAGAGTCCAGAGGAGTGACATAGAGAAGTAAAGAGAGGATGGAAGGAGGGAGGGAGAGAGGTGAGAGAGAGAGAAGTATAGAGGGTAGGAGAGAGAGAGAGAGAAATAGAGAGGGATGGAGGGTCAGAAGAGGGAGAGTGAAGGAGGGAGAGAGAGAGGAGTGAGATAGACAAAATAGAGATGGAAGGAGAGAGAAAGAGACTAGTAGATTTTGACCTATTTTTGGCCAATGAGTCAGTTAAATTTAAATGTTTGTTCACGCTAATTATTGTCAGAGGTTTAGACAACATTTGGAAATGTCAAAATTATTGACCCGACATTCATCAAAAATGGGTCAAAATCTACCAGTGAGGGAGAGGTGAGATAGATATAAATAGAGAGGGAAGGAGAGAGAGAGAGGGGGAAGAGAAAGAAAGTGAGGTAGAGAGGGATAGATTATATAGAGATAAAAAGAGAGTGAAGGAGGGTGGGGGAGAGATTAAGAGAGAGGGAGGAAGAGGGATGGAGAGAGATACAAATAAGTAGAGAGGGAAGGAAAGAGTGAGAGAGAGAGAGATGTCAAAGGGAGGTAGAGGTAAAGAGGGATAGGTGAGATAGAGGTAGGGAGGGAGAGAGGTGGAATAGAGAGTAGAGAACGAAGGATAGATCTAGAGAGAGTGAGAGAGAGAAAGGGAGATGTAGAGAGGTATAGGTGAGATAAAGAGAATTGCATGGGGAAGGAGAGCATGCGAGAGAGAGAGAGAGGTATAGAGGGATAAGTGAGATAGAGATAAGTAGAAAGAGAGGAAAGGAGGGAAAGAAAAGATAGAGAGGAGAGAGAGAGAGAGAGAGAGGTGAGATGGAGACATTTAGAGAGGGAAGGAGAGAATGAGAGAAGGTGTGGGGGGAGGGAGGGATAGGTAGAGAGGGAAGAAGAGAGGGAAAGGGAGGGAGAGAAAGAAGAGGAATGGAGGGAGGGAGGGAGAGGTATAGTAGGATAGGTGAGATAGATATACATAGAGAGATAAGGTGGGAGGGAGGTAGGAAGAGAGAGAGTGGTGATAAAGAGATAAGTAGAAAGGGAAGGTGGAAGGTGGAGAGATTATGAGAGGGAGAGAGGGGGAAGGAGGGAGGGAGAGGTAGGGATGGAGAGAGATATAGAGATAAGTAAATAGGGAAGGAGAGAGAGATACATAGGAATGGAGGGAGGGAGGGAAATATAAGGAGGGATAGAGAGAAGTTTGATAGAAAAAATTAGAGAGGGAAGGAAAAAGAGAGGTGAGATGGTGAAAATTAGAGAGGGAATGAGAGAGAGAGAGATGATGGAGGGAGGGAGAGAGGTGAGATAGATAGAAGTAGAGAGGGAAGGAGAGATAGAGAGGGATAGGTTCAATATAGTGATGGGTAGAGAGGGAAGGAGTAAGGGGGGATATTGAGAGAGAGAGAGAGAGGAATGGAGAGAGGGAGGGAAAGATAAGGAGGGATAGAGATAGGTGTGATAGAGAGAAGTAGAGAGGTAAGGTGAGATAGAGACGTGAGATGGAGAGAGAGAGAGGTTGAATAGAGATAAGTAGAGAAGGAAGGATAGATCCAAAGAGAGAGGATGGATGGAGGGAGAGAGGTGAGATAGATAGAAGTAGAGAGGGAAGGAGAGATAGAGAGGGATAGGTTCAATATAGTGATGGGTAGAGAGGGAAGGAGTAAGGGGGGATATTGAGAGAGAGAGAGAGAGGAATGGAGAGAGGGAGGGAAGGAAGGAGAGATAAGGATGGAGAGATAGAGATAGGAGAATGGAGGGAGAGGAAGAGAAAGGAGGGAGGGAATGGAGGAGGAGATGGAGAGAGAGTGAGAGAGAGGGAGGAAGATAAGAGAGAGATGGGAGGAAGGGAAGGAAGGATTGTCAAATAGAGAGGTGGTAGATAAAGGGATGGAGATAGTGAGAGAGAGGGACCTCTAGCACATGATAGAAAGGGAAAGGTGATAGAGATTGTTGACTATTAAAATTTGACTTGCTAATTATTGAATTTTGACTATCTAAAAAATTATAAGATCTTTAGAAGCTTAGAGCTTACATTATAACTCCTAGTAATCTGAAACCATTTTGAAACATCTATAAACTATATACCTGAAATATAAGTTAAATTATAAGAAATTAAATGTCCATATATAAATGCAACTTATACTTAAACTATTTATTTCATGTTTATAGTTTCATTGGAAGAGAAAGGGAAAGAGAAATAAAAAAATCAAAAGTAAACAATAATGCAAGTGTATTATATTGTGCTCACATTATGTGAATGCAATCACATAATGTGAGTGTGTTATAACACACTCACATTATGTGAATACAATCCCATGACGTAAGCATATTTCATCATAACACACTCGTGTTTTCTCTTTTATGGGAGCAAAAAATGGACTAGCCACTTTTTGGTCCCCCATCTTGATGCACATGCTTGTATACCCTTCAAAATGGACAATTATCAGTCCTAATTAGTCTCTAGGCCTCCAAAATTGATTTTTTGAGAGATAGCACCTCACATGTGCCAAAATGGTACAAAATATACTTGAACAATTAGATTAGGTTGACATAGACCTACAAACCTAATTTCATTAGTTGGTTAGGCATTTAACCCCCAAAACACATAATTTCCTTCTTAAACCCTAGGTAGGGTTTTGATAGGGTAGTGAAGGTAAAAAATTATTTATGAGTTAATATTTAGTTTCAATACCTCTAACCAAGTGAATTAGGTCTATAATTATCCTTCACATCTCTAGGTACCAATTGGAGTTCTTAAAATTATGTACAACACTTGAAATAATTTGATTTAATGATTGAAATTAATCCATTTCACCTAGGTAATGATGAAAAATAACTAATAATTATCCATAAAATTGATATTTCACCAACTATGCATTAAACCCATAATTAGGTGTATGGGGTTTAGATACACACTAATAATTTAACACTAATTTACCTAAAATATTAAATTTAATCCCTAAAACATCAAGGCTAAACACTACATCATTAACCCTAAACCCTATACACCTAAACCTAAAACTTGACATTAATAATATAGTAGTAAAACCTAAAAAATAAAGTTTAATCCCTAAAACCTCAATTCTCAAATCTCTCTTATCATCCATAAACCCTAAACCCCATACTCTAAACCCAATAACCTTACATTCATAATTTAATATATTCTAAAGCCTAGAAAAATTAATCCCTAAAACCTCAACACTCAACCCTCCCTTATCGACCATAAATTGTAAATTGTAAACCCTATATGCTAAGCCCTAAAACCAAACATTAATAATTTAACACTAAAAAAAAAAAAAATCCCTAAACCCTCAACACTTAACACCACATCATCAACCATAAACCCTCAACCCAAAATTAGGCACTAAACCCTAAACCCTAAAACTTGACATTAATAATATAATAGTAAAACCTAAAAAAATATTTTTTTAATCCATAAACCCTCAATTCTCAATCCTTCTTATCATTCATAAACCCTAAACCCTATACGCTAAACCCTAAAACCTAACATTAATAATATAACACTAAAACCTAAAAAAATAAATTTAATCCCTAAATCTTCAATGCTCAACTCTCCACCATCAAATGTAAACCCTAAACCCTATGCACTAAACCCTAAAAATCTGAATTTAATCCCTACACCCTTAATGCTCAATCATATGTTTCACCAACCCTAAACCTTAAGCCTTAAACCCTAGACCCTATACACTAAACCATAAAACTTGACACTAATAATTTAACAATGAAACCTAAAATATTTAATTAATCCCTCCATTATAAACCATCAACCCTAAACCCTAAAACACGAAGAATTGGGAGAGAGAGAGAAAGAGCAGATAAAAGTAGATATGGAAGGATGGAGGAAGGGTAGAGAAATAAATAGAAGGGGGAGGAGGGAGAGAGATAGAGGAGGGAGGGAGGGAGAGGTAGAGAAGGAGAGGGGTGATAGAAGTAGAGAGGGAAGGTAGAAGTAGAGAGGGAAGGAGGTAGGGAGGGAGAGGTATAAAGTGGGAGAGAGAGAGAGGTGAGATAAAGAGTAGAGAGAGGAGGGAGGGAGGGAGGGAGAGGTAAAGAGGGGAGATAGAGAGTAGAGAGGGAGGGAGTGAGATGTAGAGAGGGGGAAGAGAGAGGAGTGATAGAGAGTAGAGACAAAAGGAGGGATAAATATATAGGGGAGAAAGAGGTGAGATAGAGTGTAGAGAGGGAAGGAGGGAGGGAGGGAGAGACAGAGAGAGATGATAAAGTGGAGATTGAAGTAGAGATGGAAGGAGGGAGGGAGAGGTATAGAGGAAAGGAGGGAGGAAGAGAGAGGTAGAGAGGGGATAGAGAGAGGTGAGATAGAGAGTAGAGAGGGAAGGAGGGAGGAGAGGGAGAGGGGGAAGGAGCGAGAGAAATAGGTAGATAGGGAGAGAGTAGATAGAAGTGGAGAGGGAAGGGTGGAGTGGTGCAGGAGAGGGGTGAGAGAGGAGTGTGAGGAAAGGAGAGGGAATGGGAGAGAGGGAGATGGGGAAAGATAGAAATAAAAACAAGAGAGACAAAAGAGAGATATAGAGATAAAAGAAACAAAATATAAAGATAAAAGTGGAGGAAGGATAGTGAAAAAGGTAGAATATGTGGAGAGAGGGGAAATAGGAAAGAGAGTAGAGAAGGGAGGTAGTGGAGATAAGAGAGAGGGAGAGAGGGAGAGAGAAAAGAGAGAGGGAAGAGGGGAGAGGAGATAGAGTAGATATGGAAGGAAGGAGAGAGGTAGAACATAGGTGGAGCAGGAGGGGGGAGAGAGAGGTGAGATAGAGTGTAGAGAGGGGAGGGAGGAGAGGAGAGATAAGTATATAGGGAAGGAGGTAGAGAGAGAGGAAGGGAGGGAGAGGTGGAGAGGGAAGGAGGGAGGGAGAGGGAGAGAGGGGATAGATTAGAGAGGGTAGGTTGGAGGGAGAGAGAGGGGAGAGAGAGGTGAGATAGATAGTAGGGAGATAAGGAGGGAGGAGAGGGAGAGATTTTTTTTTCACATAATGTGAGTGCATTATAATATACTCATGTTCCTATAAAGAGAAAGGGAGGGAGTGTAGGCTGAAGCATTTTTCTTCACACTAATGTAAGCATGTTATAAACCGAGCATTGTATAACGTGCTTGCATTATTACCTACTTTGGGAATTTCTAACCCTTATGGTTGTATTTACCTTGGGCATCCAACCCAAAGGGTTGGACTTACATGTCAACAACCATAGACATGTTTTTAGAAAATTCTTAAGAAATGACACAATGTTGATCATGCTCTCCATCAGGTTTGAATATATTTCAACGTAAAGCTAAAAAATAATAGTAATTTCAAGCTCCTCTTATCTTTTTAACCATATAATTTTTTTTATGTTTCAAATATTTTATGGTTTTCATCTTTAATTTATTTTCTTAATGTCTCCTTTTTTTTTCAAAAACCTATGTATGTTATTTTTGGTCTTATTTTTACCTATTCGTCAAAATTTGAAATAAATTAATTTTTTTAAAACTAGACTCTATTATTTCCACATTAAAAAAGATTGATTTTTTATTAGTTTCCAAAATAAATTAGGGGAGCATGCTCGTTTTTATTTTTTTTCAGTATGTTTCCACTTTGAAAATTAGTAGAAAAAATCCATATATTCATTAAAAAAATAGTAGAAAAATCAAGCATAAACTACATGGTGTTAGCTATGTTTTCATCAAAGTGATTTTTGAAATACTAAATAAAAAATTAACATTTTAGGGGGCACACCATGCTATGATATATTATTTTAAAAAAAAATGGGAGCACTTTGTGTGACCTCCCTATTTGAACCCCTTAATTTCCACCATTTTCAAAAACATTAGTAGCTTAGAAAGTACATGCACAACACTACAACTCTTGTTATTGTTGCATCTTCAAATTTTGAGCATAAATGTCTTCAGTTTCTCATCCAATATCAGTTTTTCCTAATTTTAGAAGAACAAAAAAATGGCCACTTAAGACCCCCTTTTGGTCTTGTATTTCCCTAAACATACCCCTAGATGAAAATTATCCTTGGATCATACACAATAACTTAACTATAACACTAATGGCTCTAGAGGATAAATTAGGACTAAAATATCCAACTAGAAAGATATAATTGACAATATAACCACATAAATCTCCCACTAAATCATGATCAAAAGCCTCTCATCCCACCATAATCAAGAACTTCATGTTCCAAAAAGTAATTGTTTCATGTGTTACAAATACCATCTCTAGTCCTCATGGAAATTCAGATACCAATGTACCAAGGTGACCAACAAAGGTCAACCCAATATAATCCATATTAGATAACTCACAAGATCTACACAAATGTGACATCTCAAAAGTGGTAGAAAAAATAGATAATGCTCTAATTGAAACTAAAGAAATAACAAAATCCATAGATCTCAAACAATACAATAAATACATTTAGCACCATATTAGTAACATATAAAATAGAGACTTGACTGGACATAACATGTAGATTCTTCACAACTTAAACATAAACCATAATAGAGTAACCATAATTCAGGAACACAATAAGCAGCCTTATAGAAATGTTAAGTAACAAGGCATATACCAACACTTTCATAGCTAAAAAGGAGACAAAAAAATACAAGTCTATAGTTGATTCTATCTAGAAAACTTTGAATAATAGTCTCTTCACATTTCTACAAAACAATATATTTTAAGTAACATAAAAAACTTACAAAACCATCCATGCAAATCTAAATCCATTTATACATATACTAACCCACAAATTTGAAAAATAGAAAATCTATAATTTGAAGCAATCAAATGTCATAATTATATAAACCTACACATTCTAAAATATAAATATATATAACCCATAGATCCAAACAACATGAATCTAAAAACATGCAAGTACAAATATATAAAAGGATTAGAGGGTTAGAGGGTTATCTAGGAAATCCAAGCCACCAAAAAACCAATTCCACAACCATCACTATGTACATGCAAATATTTAACTTACCTAGTGCCGTCCCATGTGACCAATAGGCCAAAAATAGGTACCAAACATGTACACTCTTTAAATACACATGACCATATGATAAAGGAACATAGACACTATGTTAGAGGGTAATCACATACCATCAAATACGAGTGTTAGATCACAACCATGTAATATGCATTCATGACCAACTCAATTGAACCTCTCTACCTGAACCATCAATTTTGTGGTTGGATTCTATAGACTACTCTTGCACTCTTAAGATCTTCCACCTAAAAGAAGAGAGATAGAATAACCTACAAAACTAAGGTGGTTCACTCAAATAGAGGATTTTATGATGTTATTAAGCCTAAATGCAATGTTGTAAATGCAACTAGATGATGAAATTGATTAACTATTGATGTAAAACTAATGTCAAATGCAATGTTTGAATACACAGTGTGATATGCAAGAATGAACTAAAACATGAACAAATGCAGAACAAAAATGAAAGAGACTGAACAGAGTGCACCTAGAGGCAGATTGCAGACTTGAGAAGATTCTATAATGTTGGAAAAATCATTTTTGATGACCAGTGGGACTCATTCGCCACTAATAGTGAATCAGTCCTCCTACTAGTAAGATCTCCTTAAATAGGTTTCTGATTGTCAGGAATTGGAATCTGAAAAAATCACACTTTTCAGCCTTTAGGTGGGACTCATTTGCCACTGATGGTGAATTGGTCCTCTTCTAAAATTATGTGAAATCAAAGGTCAATTATGTAGCTCCAGATCTGCACTTGTCTTCTTGTCGGGTTGACAGAGACAAATCTGCAGAAAACGGACTGTAGGTTGTCTCCAAGCTTGAAATAGGGTTTTGTTGACTTGAAACACTTTGTTCACTTCTTGACCACCTTTCTACACCTAATTTATTGAAAAATTTGCATACACAAGTCTGCAAACACACATGCAAACAGGGAAAAATGATTAAGGGTTAAGTTATAGGGATTTGCCTTGGTCAAATCCCACTTTGGTAATCAAACCCTTAATGAAGAAATGAAGTGGAATAAGCTTGAGGAAATGATGAATAACATGTAAATGTCCTAAACTCACCACAACCTTGTTGAAGAAATATGAAGATATGTCAATGGTTGCTCCAAGAATGCTTGATTGATGTTTGATTGAATGATGCAAAGTGCTCAAATGCTAATTGATATTGAATGAGTGAATGCTTTAATGCTTGAATGAATTAGGTGTAAAATGAATGGAAAAACACTTATTTATACACTCTTGTGCCCTAATTACCCAATGATACCTCATCACAGGCCGACATAAGATATTTTTAAATAAAAAACCTGAAAGAAAAATTGAATTATTTTGAATTTGGGACCAAGAGGGACTC
>VDFB02330265.1:0-34662 GCA_007258455.2 Sequoia sempervirens
TTATAGAGCCTTATTAATAAGGAAGAATACAAAGTGTCTCAGCTAAATGAACTAGAATTCCTGGATGAATGTCATCTTGACATCGTCAATCACTTGCAAGTATCTCAAAATCAATTGAAACTGAACTATAACAAGAGGATCAAATGTCAATCATTCCAAGTTAGATGTCTTTTCCTAAAGTAGAATTAGAAGAACCTTCCAGATCAAGACAACAAAGGAAAGTTTGAACCTAACTGGTTGGGTCCCTTTGTCATCATAGCAAGCTACGTACCGAGAGCATACCAACTCTCAACCTCCGAAGGTGAACCCTTGCAGGAGCCAACCAATAGCTTGCATCTCAAAAAGTTGTATGCCTAGTCTTGAAGGGTATAAAATCTAAAAATACAAAAAAAAAAAGGTACAAAAAACATGAGAAAAAAGATTCAAAAAAGTAAAGAAAAAATGTGCTCTAGTGAAAACCACTTTGGTGGCGCTTTGGGAAAGTACCTTGGTGAAAACCTTGAAAACAGATGCCTTTCATAAATAAAGCATCTCCACATATTTTATTGGATCTTTTATCCTATCATTCTTTGCACCACCATTTATCCATCATCCGCTTTCTTATCATGGCTAGACACTGTGAGCTATAATGAACCCTTTAGCACTGCTTGGCATATCCCAAAGGTCAGTTTGTCTCACCTTTATCAAAGTTTTCTAACATTTCATATGGGGGGTATTTTGTTATGGGATCATATCAGGTTCATGTATATCTTGAGGTCATTGGAAATGTCATCAAAAATCCCAAAAACATTCATAAAATCTCATCAAAAATCTCAAAAATTTCATAAAATCTCATCAAAAATTCCAAAAACATTCATAAAATCTTATCTCATCAAAAATCCCAAAAACATTTACATAATCTCGTAGAACTAAAATACAAAAACATTCAGGAAATTGTAAAGAAAAAACTCTAGAACATCTATAAAACATCAAAATCATTAAAATGGTCAAAATATCAAAAATCCAAAAAGTAGTACCCCTTGTTGAACTACGCCATCTCTTAGCTTGAATGTAGGCAAGGCCATCAATGATGTTCCTTCAAGACACCCCAGGTCAGTCCTTTAGGATTTCATCACAATAAACTAATGTCTCTCATCTGTTCATATCTTCATCTTGTAAATAGGTTGAGTCAGTCGAACTATGCCATCTCTGCGTGTATAACATAGGCAAAGCTTATCTTTGATCATCCCCTGAGGACCCTACGATAGGCCTTTAGGTTAGGTTCTTGGAAAAAACTTCAAAATTCTTGGAAAACCCCAAAACATCCAAATATCTCAAAAAATCCCTAAACATTTTAAAACTCTCGAAAACCAAAAACATCCAAATATTCAAAAAACACAAAAAAATTTAGAAAATTGAAAACTCCTCAACAATAGAAAATATTCAAAAGACCTTAAAAGCTTCAAATATCTCTAGAAAACCCTAAACATCCTCAGAAAATATGAAAACATAAACATTTACATAAACTTTCAAAAAAGACCAAAACAACCTCAAAAAAATTTCAAAATACTAAAAACATTGAAATATTCTAAAAAAATCAAAAACCATCAATCCCATCTCACTTTCACCCATAATAAACCTTCACCCATAATAAATCAATCGTCACCTTCAGCCTTTGGCCAAAAAGGTAGAAAACAAGTGTAGCAATTCATAAAGTAAGAACCTAATTGTCAAAATATTAAGTCTAAATCATAGGTAGATGTGTCAATGAAGTGTCTATCAAAAGCTCATTTTAGCATCATCATCCTAACATCAAACAACCTCTGATCAGCATGTCCTTGGATGTATCCTTCTTGCAATGGAAATTGGTATCAAATATCACTTTAGCTAAACTTAAACTAGGCAAGACATATGGATAACACTGACTATTTTTCTTTGATATTTTCTTATGATTTATCTTAATGACCCACTCCAAGGACCTATTGATGATGTCTATCAAAATGATTTAGAGAGAAAGGAATGGGGCAACAATCATTATCTTTCATTTGCTATGCTTGTGAGTACTCTAAAATTATCTTGGCACATACTTTCTTAGTTGTGTGTAAGAAGTTCGTTTAGGGTATGTTGTTGACTATTGTGTATGCTTTGGCCCAATATATTCTAAGTTTTTGTATTGCATTCCAATGAGGTTTTCGTATGTCAAGGTGTGAAAAAGAACTATCCTATCTATTTTTTGAGTCAAATTCCATTACACTAGATACAATGTCTTCTTGGTTATTAATACCTTGATGCATTGTGTCTATGTGTTATATCAAACAATAAGGAATGATGAAAATACCAATCCTAAAGTGTGAACATCTCACCATCCTACATTTCATTCTCATTTTGCATTGTCTCATCACCATATCTAATAAATTCTTGATGGATCAAGGACTTGGATCTTTTGAAGCAATCATCAAAATCAATGGTCATTCATTATTTATTCTTCTATCTTCTCTCTACACTAACCTAGTGTCATGATAGTCACCAAAAACATCATCCACCTTGGATCCACAAACAATCAACATACATAAATCTCATAATCATAGCATAAAAATATCATCCATCATCATAATAATTGCATATCACATCACACATTTTACATTATCACTTGAGTTGTGATGAATAATATACATTTTTTTATTATAAACATCTTAAATCATTGCATATCATGAGAATTTGCATCCATACATCCATATGCATACATCATCATCATAAAATTCCATAGCATCTATATGAAAATATATTCAAAAAGAACACAACATTGCATCCATAAACATGAAATAAGATTAACACATCATGAGCTATCCATATCCATATCATATATATCAAAAAATGAATGTCATGGTACATAATCTGGATTAGTGTATGTATAATGACCAAAAGTACAATATCCATGAGGCTATCAAAATGGAGCCCATGAATGTATAATTGTGATAAAGAATAGGGAAATAAAAAAGTGTCTATACATAATAGCTAGTCCTGATGGTTGCTACGCTCTACAGCTTACCTCTTAGGTTTATCCTTAGCTCTTAGTCGTGTGCCACTACGCTGCAAAAAATTAGGTTGTTTGAGTGCCTGTGGTACATCTCAGTGGTAATGCTACCTATAATATGTAGCCTCTGTAACAACCTATGTGTAAAATCTAGTTGAAACTATCCTACCATGAGTAGCCACCATCATAGCCTCTATCTATTGGCACTAAGCAACCTCCTGATCCCTCTCTATAGTCATGAACTATACTTTCTATAATGATTGATCTCTCTCAGTTGTGATGGCCACCACCTATTGTCGTGCTTGGTCCCACTCAATAGTAATACCCAAAATCTACTGGTGGGCCTAATCCTACTCACTAGTCAAACTCTACACCTACTACTACAATTGTTGAATCTGTGCATCCCTAGCATTTGGTGGTGGTGATGGTGGTGATTCCTACTACTATGGTCCCTACTGTACAATTGGAGTCTGTTGAGGAGGTTGTTGTCTAATCGGTGAAGCCCCTAGAACCTGACTGTCCTACCCATCATGGGCACCCTGTCTTCTGCCTCTAGCCCCCTTCCTCTAGGCCTCCCTTGTAGAGGAGCACCCACTAGATCTGTCAGCCATCATGGAGGTACGAACCAGGTATCATAAGTAGGCATAGTCTGTGTTATCACCTAACCCTAATTATAGGCCCATGGCTAGCCACTAACTATCTAAACCTCTCGACTACCTTAGGAGCTGGAATGGTCGGTCCCCATGTGGGAACCTCTCTGGCTAACCTAGAAAAAATGATACTCTATGCATCATCAGGTCTATCTTGGACCTCTCCAAACTATCGAGCCACCATATCTAGTAAATACCACTCAATAATAGTGTTCTCACAACCCTACATGTATCAGGCCTTCCTGGAAAACGATAACTATTATACATCATCAAACCATGGTGGCATCTATAGCCATGAGTGCTAGCAGAAAAATTTCATATCATCATTGACCTGTTGCCAATATGGGAGCCTAATCTATCTAGTGTGCCTCAATGTAATGGCACCTCTATATTGCTAGATCATAGGATCATCTGGGTCAACATCTACCATCTAAACAATAGGTCAGAGGATGGAAATATGCTCCCATGCCCAAATGTGTAGCAAAGTCACCCTTGCACCAATGGTTCTCCCATCACAGTAAACAAAATCGTGCATGTCATGATAAAGCGAGGCAAGTATCACTAGAATCCAAGCAAAAAGAGTCCTCCTGTGCAGCATCCTATGCCATGCCAAGCCCCATCTTGGGCTAAACCCTCTACTATGTCTGTCTGGAGTGACCAAATCCAAAATAATGGCTAGGATGATCAACCTAAAGGTCAACACTTGACATTTGTATGACTCAAGGTTGATTTGTGATGTAACCAAAGTAATTTCCTCTATCTCTATCACCTCATGGCAAGCATCAAGCCCGGCATCAACATCATAGATCACATGATCACAATGAATTGACAAACAAAGGACCTTCCAAACATTCTCCAAGGTCAGCATTGCCTCACCTGTCAGAAGGTGGAAGGATGAGGTCTCACTGTGCCATCTATTGCACAAAGCAATCATCATTGCTAAGTGAGTTCAAATGATGGGTGCATATGTGACATACTAGAGACCGATCTCTCCTAGGTGCTCCTAGCCCATCTCTAACAAATCACTCAATCTCTCTAGCACGTTGGGTTTGTGTTCCCACGAAATTAGTGATGGGATGACCTCCTGCATCCACGAAGTGCACGACATCAGGAAATAAAGAAAATTTGACTCAATTTGAAATTTACAACTCAAAAATCACAAAAGTGTCGCTATTTTCAATAATGTCACTGTATTCAAATTACAAATTGCAATGCCCAAAGCTTTTAAAATTTCAAATTGCAACATGCATCACCAAACATGTGGGCATCGTGTTTGAATCTTTGGCAACCTTAGCCCTAATTTCTAAATCAATAGAAGCATCACTATACAAGTATGTGTTGCACATTAAAATTAGAAACCCTAATTTTAAATCATGAATAGTGTCACAATATACATATGCATCTCTATAATTCATTTCAATGTCACCGATTTCAATTTGGGCATTGCTATATAGTGACACAACTAAAGTTTAAATTTCAAAGCATAATAAATGCATCCAAAAGTCAAATTTGAAATCAAGTTTGGAGTTAAATACCAATGGTCCTGCACCTGGAAGTCACTAGAACTCTCAAACTCGGTTGGAGATGTGCCTAGGAAGCTCTCAGCATGCCATTTTGTCAGAGGGTCAAAGCTCAAAATAGTAAGAATCTCTCAAGTGTGAATACATAAATGAATTGAAAGTGACCCTTCTTGGCTTATTTAAGCTAGAAAATTAGGGTTTTTTTCCCTTAATTTAATGTTGAAGATAGGGTTTATCATCATTTTCACTAATTTTTCCAATTTGGACCTTATTCTACATCATTTTTTGCATTTTTGGCATAATTCTTGCATCCTAAAGCCTTTATGGACACTTGGGGCAACTTTTAACCTTTATCGAGAAATCAACCCAAATTTTGAAAAAAAAATTTGATTTCTCAAGAGGGTAGGGAATCAACTTTATCCTTCAACAATAGGGCATCTAAAATAAAAAATAAAAATTATTCTTTGATTTAAGCAATAGTTTTAATCTGAGGAGTGTTATTCTTTGAACTGAAGTAGTAGGTACCTCACTTCAAAGAGGGGAAAAAATAGGGAATCAACTTTATCCTTCAGCAGTGGGGCATCTAAAAATAAATAAAAATTGATTTAAGTAATAGTTTTAATCTAAAGAGTGTTATTCTTTGAACCGAAGTAGCAAGTACATCGCTTCAAAGAGGGACAAAATGTAGACACTAAAAAATGTCCAAAATGATATCATACACTCAAAATATATTTACTAACATCATTTCTTCTTTAAACCCATCACCTTTTCACTTAATTAATTAAATTAACCTAGTTAATTTAATTATTTGCATCATTTTCATCTATTAGCCTAATTAATTTAATCAAGTTAATTCACCCCCTATCACGCTAACATTTCATCCCATTAAATTAAATAAATAAAAACATTTAATTTAATCTCTTAAGTCATCTTATTTAATTAAATATCCTTTCATCTCTCCCGCATTCAGTAAACCATTTAATTTAATGAATATAACTTTATTCCTCCAAATCCCCTAATTGCATGATTAAACCTTGTTTAATTAGCAATTAAACTAATTTTCCTCTAAAAGGGAATATTCCTTATCTCCCATTTTTGTACAATTAAAGAATTTCTTTTAATTTGTAAAATGTCTTTTTCCTCACCTAAATGAATATTCCAAAAGAATATTCTTATTCCTCCATCATTTGAAAGAGGGATATTTTCACTTGGCTTCTTAAGCAAGTTTTAACCTTTAACCTTTTCAACAAGTCACCTTTGACCTATGTGAGCAAGTCAAAAATGTCCTAAACGATATCATACACTCGAAATAGATTTACTAACATCATTTCTTCTTTAAACCCATCCCCTTTTCACTTAATTAATTATATTAACCTAGTTAATTTAATTAATTGCATCATTTTCATCTATTAGCCTAATGAATTTAATCAGGTTAATTCACCCTCTTTCAAGCTAACATTTCATCCTATTAAATAAAATAAATCAAAACATTTAATTTAATCTCACAAGTCATCTTATTTAGTTAAATAGCCCTAAGTTATTTAATTAAATATCATTTCATCATTACCCCATTCATTAAATCATTTAATTTAATGAATATCCCTTTATTCCTCCAAATCCCCTAATTGCATGATTAAAACTTGTTTAATTAGCAATTAAACTAATTTTCCTCTAAAAGGGAATATTCCCTTGGAATATTCCTTATCTCCCTTTTTTGCACAATTAAAGAATTTCTTTTAATTTTCAAAATGCCTTTTTCCTCACCTAAATGAATATTCCAAAAGAATATTCTTGTTCCTCCATCATTTACAAAAGAGATATTTTCACTTGGCTTCTTAAGAAAGTTCTAACTTATAACCTTTTTAACAAGCCACCTTTGACCTGTGTGAGTAGGTCAAACGTGTGTTTTTTTGAGGAAAGTGTGAACCCTTGATTAAATCCCATCATGCACTCTCATCCATTGATGAAAATTCATGATCCATGCCTCTCATCTCCTTCATCTTGGACCATTGATTGATCTTTTTAATCTTGACCCTTTATTTCTCATATTCTCTCCTATAAATAGGTCACTATTTGGAGATAAATGGATCCATCTTTCAATTGCAAACTTATGATGTTGAACTCACTTGCATCCACACTCCTCGTTTACTCACTTTTATATTTTTTAAGTATATTTTAATTGCATAATAGCTTTAAATAATCCATTAATGGATTCCATGCATCCATCTTAGTTTGTATATGAATTAGGGTTTTCATATTTTAGCCTAGAATTAGCTTAGATTAGCTTAGAAATTGTATAATTAGATCATTTGTAGCATAAAATCATGTTAATTTAGTTGGCATCATGTTCATTTTTAGCATAAACTAAGTTTTCATCCATTTATCACAATGGTTTCATTGATTCTCTTCCATAAAATCGACTGAAACAAGCTCACTAATCATGGGATTGGAAAAGGATCATTGCTTCACATCAACACAACACCAATTCCAAAATAGGATAAGTTTCAAATGGGTTAGAGTAGGAATTTAATTTTTTTATAGTTGGTAACTTTTAGTTTGTACAAATGCTTAGTTTAATCTTTTTAATTTGAATGATCTTGTTTGGTAGATGCAAGTTTATTTGGGTAAATTATGCTTCAATTCATCATGGATTAAGCATAATCAATCCACATTGGCATTCCTCATCTCACAATGCCAACACTAGACTGGTACACCATCACTTCACATTGTCATTCATCTTCTACACAAGGGTTCTCTAGTAGAGAGCTATCGATGTCTCATTTTTTACTCAAGAATTAGCTCATCTGGTTCTCTAAACCTCTTGGGTTGATAAAAGGATAGTGGTAGATCAATTTCTCTTCCTTTTCACCCTCCTAAAATACTAAGCTTTCCTTAAGAAATATTTAGCGTGAGGTAGATCAGGGTAGCTAATTGTTCTAGACCCTTTGTGACCTAGGGTCCTGAGCGTTTGGTCCCCCTCCTCTATAGTACTGCATCAAATCAAATCAAATCTTGGATACAAAAAGATACAAGAATTATGAGAAACTTCCCAAATCCACACAACTTGAAGCCAAACAATAGAGAAATGCAGAGCAGGGTATGTGTAGGATCATCATGGAAAAAATAGGCCCTTAAGTGGCAAAAAATTCAGAAAAATTAGAGTTACGCAACTTGACATAAAAAATTGAATAAATTATCTATATTAATTCAAAAATAAGTAAGAATATAATATGTATCAAATTGAATGTAATTTCTAAACTACTAGGTTTGCTTAAACAAAAAAATCTATTTGGTGAAAATTTGAAATTTCAATGCAGTGGTACTTAATTTCAGGGAAAAAATAAGAAGTAGGTGTTTGTCTGACCACCCTAACCACAATAAAATGATAATATTTTTTTATAATATTTTAGATATAAGTAGAGGACTCATGCCTCGATGTGATGCATATTTTTGTGTAATTTTCTTCCTAGTAAATAATTAATTATGAATTTTTATTACAAATTTTTAAAAAATATAAAAACTCGTATGTCTGACCACCTTAACTTGGTCAAAACTTCATGAAATTCATTTTTCTTTTTTTAATCCTATAGTATGTGAAGCATAGAATGTGATACATGTCTTGGATTCAAAAAATGTGATATCGTTTGAAAGCTATAGATTTTTTTCAATTATCCTATCAATTAGGACTTTAGTCATAATTTTGAATAGAAAATGAATAATAATTACTTATTAAATTCAAAATAAAGCATAATTTATATCAGTGGAAACCTGAGATTCTCCTTTAAAAACCCTTTTTCATTTCATCAATTTTGGGTAAGAAAATAGTCAACCATATACCCATCATATTGCCACTTTTTGGCCCATCATGATCCTACACATGCCCAGCAAATATATTTCTCCCAGGCCACAAAAAAATCACTAAACATTTGGTAAACACACTGGTGAAAATATCTTGAACTATACAATGATCCAAAAACCCAAATTCTAAGTATAACAACCTCTGTCAACCTTTAATAACCTATAAGATCCACATAGGAATAGCACTAACACAAAATAAATATGAAGCACAATACCGTGGCATACTATGAACACTTGCACAACATAGTTTACTTTGTTTATAAATTTTCTCAATATCCTCAACATCTTCATCTAATTATTGGCATCAATGACAACATAGTTAGTTAGTAGACTTCTTGTCGACATCAATGAAACCTTCATACTTGCATCAATCTCCCCTTTTATCATTGATGGCTACACAAGATGTGGAAATCCACCAAAGACAACACACACTCCATTTTTTTTATGATTAGACATCCTTCACAACATTTCTAAACTCTCTCCCCCTTACAAGAGTCTCTCTCCCTTTGAAGTTAATGATTAGATAACATACACAAATTTCTTCATTGATACCTTACATGATTTTCTTTCTTCCCTTGAGTAGACAAGCATTTTAACATGATTCTCTCTACCCCTTTGAAATCAATGGAAAAGGAAAAAATGTATGCATTATTCTCCCCCTTTGACACTCAACCAAGAAAATTTCTCTGAACACCCCTCTTTAGGAGTATACCCAAATAAATTAGTAACTCAATGACAACACATGACACTACCTACTCCCCCTAAGAGGAATCTACCAACATCAATCCAGACAAGAGATAGATCCTTAGATCCACTAGACTAATGCATCTCCATATGTATCCAGTTCAAATAGGGAGGGGTGATAACCCCCAACTTTTCCCAAAGATACTCAAAAGTATCCTTAGGAAGAGCCTTAGTAAATATATCAACAATATGATCCTTTGTAGAAACACCCTCAAGCTTCACTTCCTTCTCCATAACCTTTTCTCTCAAAAAGTGATACCTAATAGATATATGCTTTGTCCTTGAATTCATATTGGATTCCTTGAAATTTTAATTGCACTTTTGTTATCATAGAAGATAGAAATAATCTCATTATATACAACTCTGATATCCTTCAATGTTTGTCTCATCCATAATACCTATGTACAACATGATGTTGCAATATACTTAGCCTTTGTAGTGGATAATAAGACTGAATCCCACTTCTTGCTTAATCGTGACACTAATCTACATCCAAGAAAGAATGCACCACCACTTTTACTTTTCCTATCATCGACACAAACAACCCAATTTTCATTTGTATAAGCACTTAATGTGAAATCAATATCCTTAGGATACCAAAAACCATAATCTGAATTTCCTTTTAAATATCTAAATATCCTCTTCCTAGCTACAAAAAAAATTGCATGCTTGATATCTGGTCTAGTAGCAGCTGATATAATAGTCCAACAACCATGTATCTATAGTTGCTCTAATTAGCCTTAGGTGAATCATCATATTTTCTTAATTTACAACTAGTCACCATAGGGGTACATACTAGTTTGGATTTCTCCATTCCAAACTTATTCAACATCTCTTTGACATATTAGACTGTGAAATAAAAATTCCTTTATTTGTTTGATTGATTTTTAGCCCAAGACATAAATTCATCTCCCAAAACATTGACACTCAAAATATTTTTGCATTTCATCTGCAAACTTCTTATACAAAGCCCCATTTCCTCTAAATATAATATCATTCACATATACTACTACTATCAAGATTTTTTCTTTCTCAATTTTAAAGTAAAGATTACTATTTGCAATGCCCTTACTGAATCCTTGTTGTATCAAGTACTTTTCCAATCTTGCATACCAAGCTCTAGGAGATTGCTTCAATCCATATAATGCCTTCTTCAACTTACGTACCATATATGGTTGATCTAACAACCCAAATCCATCTAGTTATCCCATGGAAGCTTCTTCTAATTTACCATTTAAAAAAGAAAACTTCACATCCATCTAATAAAATTTAAAGTCTTTATGTGATGCAAGTGTTAAGAACATTCTAATAGCTTCCATCCTAGCCACTAGAGCAAAAGTCTGCTCAAATTGTATACCTTCTACTTGTGAGTAACCCTTACACACAAGTCTTGCCTAATTTATTTTTATTTTTTCATTCTCCTTCAGCTTGTTTTTGAATACCCTCTTAGTTCTAATTGTGTTCTTGTTTGTCTATCTAGGAACCAATTCCCAAGTTTGATTCTTTTCTATCTATATAAGTTCTTCCATTTCCTTCATCCAATATTCATCCTTGCATGCTTCACTCACTATTTTAGGTTCAACTTTAGAAAGTAGAAACAAATTTACCTCAACTTCAACAACTTTGATTCTTTTCAATACACCTTTCCTCTTATCTCCAATGATTTGATCTTCTGAATGATTCTTTTGCACATACTTAGGGGTTTTAGGGGTCTTCTTTGGATCTTCTTCCTCTTCATTTTGAGCTTCTTGTCGATCAACATTTTCTTCCTCAACTTCTCTACCATCAAGTTCATTTGCACATATCCATCTACTATAAATGAATTATGCAACTTTTCATCAACTTTAACATTTTAACTTTCAACTATCTTTCTTAGCCTTTTTTTGTAGCATCTATAATATTTTCTTCTAATAGAATATCCAAGGAAGATACATTCATCAAATATCGCATCAAAATTTCCTAAGTTTTATTCTTCTCTTTTTATGTAACATTTTTTTCCAAATACTCTAAAGTACTTCATAGTCAAAATACTTCCATACCATAGCTCATAGGGAGTCTTTGTGTTTTTATCTTTAGCTTAAACTCTATTAAGTATGTAAAAAATAGTATGAATGTCTTCTCTTCAGTAGATTTCTGGTAGATTTTCCTCTTTCATCATAGTCATTGCAGCTTCTTGAATAGTCTAGTTTTTCCTTTCAAAACTCCATTTTGCTAAGGAGTTCTAGGGGTAGACAAATGCCTCTTTATTCCATGAACTTCACAAAACATGTAAAACTCATTGAATGTGAATTCACCACTTTTGAAAAACCTCAAACATTTTATTTTAAAATCTATTTCATTCTCAACCATACCTTTAAATGCCTTGAATTTATCTAATACATCATATTTTTCTCTAAGAAAAGTAACCATGTCATTCTAGAATAATCATCAATAAAAAGTATAAAGTACCTATCACCTTGTAGAATTATCACCCTTGTAGGACCACAAAGATCTATGTGTACTAATTCCAATATTCTAGTAGCCCAATGTTCCTTTCCCTTCAAACTACTCCTTGTTTGTTTTCCAAATTGACAACATTCACAAACAACATTGATAGGCTTTGTGATTATTAGTAGATCTCTTACTGGATGAATTGAACTAATTCTCGCCAAATTTTCAAATTTCATGTGACACATCCTTTGGTGTCATAACCAACTATACTAATCTCATACATAAAGCAATAACCATTTGCACCCTTAAACTGATAGATGTTTCCATTTGTTCTCTTACCAACAACAATCACAATTTCAAATCCTTTTTTCATCTCACATGTTTCATCCTTAAACAAAAGATTGTATTCTTTGCTACACATTTTTCCAACACTCAAAAGGTTGTGCCTTAAACTCTTACATAATAAACATCATCAATTTTATGCTTTCCATCAAAATTGATTGAACCTATTCCATAAATCTTAGCTCTTGAATCATCTCCAGATTTAACTAATCCTCCATCATACTTTTCATTTTTTAAAAACTTACTTTTGTCTTTTGTCTTATGATTAGAGCATCCATTATCAACAACCAAAAAATTATTATCCTCTTTGATATGAAAATTAGATACCAAAGTACCTTCAACCTTATCCTTTATCTCCAAAATACTTTCCCTCACACAACTTTCAAGGTTAGAAAAACCATATTCTTCTTTTAGAGCCAAAATTAAGCATTCATCATCATCAAAATCTCCATAATCAGATTCATCATCACAAATACCAAGAACTTCTCTCACATAGTAATCTTTCTTAAACATTTTTCCTTTATTTTCCTTGTTCCTATTGTTTAGAGCTCTTTTTGGACATCTTGAAGCATAATGACCTATATCACCATAGCTAAAACATTTGAAAGGTAATCTACCTTTGTACTTATCAGTGCCCTTTTTCATCTTCCTCACAAAGTTAGCTTCCAAATAATCAAGATCTTCTTCACCTGAATATTTAACCTTCTTTGATTTACCATCCTTGAAAGTGGTCTCAGCTTTTGTACCTTTCTTTAGTTTTCTCATTTCAAATCCGGTTAGAGTACCAATCAACTAATCTATAGAATAATTGCAAAATCAATGGTTTCCTCAATAGAAGATACCTTTTCACTATAGCATTCTAGAAGTGATCTAATAACTTTCTTCACTACTTTAGATTCTTTAACTTTTGTGCCAAGACCTCTCATAGCACTTACCAACTCATCAAATCTCTATATATAGCCTTTAATTGTTTCATCTTTAGAAATAAGCATCATTTCAAACTGTGCTTTCAAGTTCTACAACTTTTCTTGTTTGACCTTTGGATCTCGTTCATAAATTCTATCTAGCTTATCCAAAAAATATTTAGTAGTTTTCAAATTCATAACATTAACTAATTTAGTATTTGAAAGACTATTCACAATAATGAATCTTTCCTTAGCATTGATCTCATATGCCTTGATTTCTACATTAATACTTGGACCATTCAGAGGTGGAGTGTATGTAGTATGATATGCCTTCTCAATCTCATATCCTTGAATAGACATATATCCTTCCATATTTGTATTCTACAATGCATAATCTGAGCCATCAAATCTAGGATATTCTAAAGAAATCTTGCTCACCATCCTGTATCTACCTTAAGCGGTTAATCTCTTCTCCAAGGAACCTCGCTCTCATACCAATTATTGAACTGAACAAGACAACTAAGAGGTGGGATGAATCAGTTGTAGCAATTTAAACCTTCAAAACCCTCTATAATAATTAGATCCACATGCATTTAGTAAACCCTTATTTTGTTAGTATGATTAAACACAAAATGCACATAACAAAAAATGAAATCACAATTCCATACACAAGAGAAAACCTAATTTATATGAAAAACCCGATGAGGGAAAAATCATGGTGAGGATTATCTCACAATATAAGTAATTAAAAAAATGGTACAAGGGCTCGCTATCAGAATAGGACACACTATCTAAAAGGGCTCACAGCTAGGGCTCACTACCACAGAAGGAAATTTAAGAAGATAGAAGAAGAAAGTTACAGAAAGAAAACTTGCCAGTGCAATAAGGAAATCTACCATAATTTTCGCACACTTTCACAACCTTTCTTGAATGATTTTAGATGCCTTTAGCTCACTTCCTTTAGGAACCTTAACATTGAAATTTACACTACTCTACTTAAATTCGCATCAAAGACTTGAAAACCTTTACCAATATCAACAACTGGTTGTTATTCATACAAATTAAAAATAGGTCGACACCTAAATATTCTTGCAATGGATAGAAATGAAGGTGGCCTAAAAAAATTTAATTAGGACACAAGATAGATCCAAACACACCCCAAATGCTTCTAGAAGATTCACATGTAGTGTTCAACACAAGGTTGGCCAACCCTCATGCAAAACACTATAAACATTAAGTACACGCTTCCTCAAATGAATCCATAAGCTAAAAGTTTCAAACAACATAATTCACTTGAACATGATCAAGAGTAGATTATGAACTACTTGAGATGCATCAAACACTTCATCAACCTCACATCATTCAAATACTTCAACTCAGAACAACTGGTGAACCTTACTTGCATATTGATAAATGAAACCCACTCAGTACTACATCAAATCAAGTAAAAACTTGAATATAGAAAGATACAAGAATTATAAGAAACTTCCTAGATCCACAAAACCTAAAGCCAAATAGCAGATAAACATGGAGAAAATACATTTCTCCTAAGCCACAAAAAACATCATTGAACAATTGGTTCACACATTGGTGAAAATATCTAGTACTCTACAATGATCTAGAAACCCAAATTCTTAATATAGGAAACTCTAACAACCTTTAATAACCTATAAGATCCGCACATTCATGGCATCAACAAAAAAGAAATGTGGAGTACAATATTGGGGCATACTATGAACACTTTCACAACATAATTTACTTTTTTTTTATCAATCTTCTCAATATCCTCAACATCTTCATCTCATAGTTGACATCAATGAAAATACCAGTCAATAGACTTCATGTTGGCATCAATGAAAACACCTTCATACTTGCAACAATTTTGAATATGTTTTGGCATAATTTAAATGATTTTAAATGTATATTCACATGTTAGCTTGTCTTATTTGAATTTTAGGAATTAATGTTAACATATGTATAAATAAGAGGTCATTTCACTATGTTTCATCCTAGAATTTTCAAGTGAGTATTAATATAGAAATTTTATGAGATGAAGAGAATTTAAATGCATTCAAGAGATTTTTTTTTGAAGAATTATTGCATCATTCAATATTCTCTTATCATGTTAAATTATTCTTGCATCATCCATGTTATTTGAGCTAATATGTTGATGTAGAGTACAAGATCCATTCAAGTATTCAAAGGAATTGTTTCAATTCAAGTTTCATGATCAAGAATCGACATCCATTGAATCCATTCCATACAAGTTGCAGATCTAAATTCTAAGGTTCAAATAAGGGTTTGGTGAGTTGTGACATAGCCTTGTTCATTCATCATTCCTTTCATGCTATTTCATTTCATTACAAGGTTTAATTACCAAAATGGGGGTTGACCAAGGCAAACCCCCATTCACCAAAAAAACATTTTTTTCCCTCTTCATGTATGTTTATAGATTTTAGGTGGAAGATCTCTTGAAGAGAAAAATTTCAAAGTTGTCAAAGTTGCATTTGTTTTCACCATTCTTGTAATTTCATAGAAACTAACTTATAGGACTTATTTCTGGTTTTCTGACTATGAAATTTAGGAATCTAGGAGTGTAGACATAGGAGAACAAAACCTATAAACCATTTTTATAGATCCCTAGCTAGGAACCATTCACCATAGGGTGAATGAGTCCTCAGTTAGCTTTAAAAACTCACTTTTGGTGACTGGTACAGATCACTTTCCCTTTCTCAAATCTATAATTTTATTTATGTTTCCATTAGTATTATGCTAAATCTTTTGAATCCACTTTGTAGATAGCAATTTGAAGTTTATTTTCTATTTTTAATCTTTCTCCCTAAATTATTGTTTAACTCATACCCCCATCCTTGCATAAAAGGGAAATTTGCAAATTCACACTTTGACTTGACTCACCTTTTGGTTGAAAATCATTTCATTGTTTGGATCTCATTTCCCAATAAAATTGAGAAATATAGGTCCATCATAATCTCATTTTGAATACACAACACCTATTTTACATCTTTTCATTTTGGTGAACCTGAGTTTGAGCATTATATTTTTTTGATTTTGCAATCCATTTGCATCCTAGATTTGTATCTTGCATTCATTTGCATTTCAATGCATGGAATTGAGTCTCATTTAGGGTGTTTAGCCTGCTTAACTTTGCATTGCATTTAGGTTTTTAGGATTGCATTCTTTCATCTCTTGAAATCTAAAAAATACAAAAAAAATTAGTCATTTTACAAATCATTTACAAAGAATTGTATCATCATTCAATTGAATTTGAAAATTGAAACAAAATTGAACATAAAATTAGGTCTCCTAGTTTGTCATTTTATCACAATTTGCACTTGTATGCAACCTTAAATTCATAGAAAAATCAAACTATAACTTACTATTTCTGATTAGAATCTGGAAACCACTAAAATCATCTCAGAAATTTGCAAAAACACTTAACATACCCTAACCTAGGACCCATTCGCCATAGGGTGAATGAGTCCCTAATTAGGTTCATTTCTTGAATTTTTTGGCATTAAAACATTTGTTTCTACATTTAATTTTTCTATTTTGAGTTTTCTATTTCAATTTACAAATTTTTTGTTAAGTGAAATTTATCATATTTAGCTTAATTTGATCAAATTAATGCATTGCGTGATTTCAAAATTGCATTTACAACACACCATTTTTTAGTTTTTTGTATTGTGTAATCAGAAAATTACCTTGTTTAGAATCTAAAAATTGCATATTATATTCTAGGTCAGTGCATTGCATCTCACCCTCTTTCCATTTTGGGCTTACATTGAGTTTATGAATCTTGTATGAGCTTTACAACTTGTTTTTCTATTAGAAATACTATTGTGAGACGTTCGAGACTCATGTCATCACCTGATACACTATTCATTGTGGATATTGGGTTTTCTAACTCTTTCACTAATAGTATTGATAATCGACCCTCTATGGACCATAGCCTTCACAAATCATTTCCAATTACTTCCCTACCTACAAAAAAATGTTCATGATGTTTCTAGTGTCCCATAAGAAAAAATAAGGATGGATGAAGAAATAGAAAAATTGCAAAACTTTGTTGATGCAGGAGAATCCTTGGTTCTTGGCAATCTTGCATCAACCAAAAATATTTTCTTTCAGTCTTTTGTTCTTGTTCAGTTCAAGTTGGTGGATTCATCATATTTTCTCACTGGACCCTGTGGATCTATGTGCACATCATGGACATGTTCATTTTCCTTATTTTAAGATTTGAGCATGATTGGATTTTTTTCTGACAAGTTATCACTTCCAGATTTAATGGCAGTTTCTTGAACCAGGACCAGAATAATTTTCTAAACTAGCGGCTAGTTTGATAACTTATGGATCTTTCCTGTAACTTGTAGATCTTGATGGTGTGATTCAAATCATTATGTGGAGTGTCCACGACCTTAATTATAGGTCCACACTTCATCCTATGCACCTGTTGAGGAGAATTTCAAATTTGAGGATAACCTATTTCATGTGCATGTTACATTTTCTTTCATTGGAGATTGTGATTATCTTTGGATGACATGGAAGATTCTTGATATGAAAATATGGTATAAAGCTTGTAATAGATCATTAGGAGAGGGATAAGTTGATTAAGTATATTAAGTACATTTGACATGTAATTTTTTTACTCGCATTAAGGAGCAGATAGGAATATTGTGTTTTGAGCATGTTGTATTAGGCTTGTGAGTTGAATCTATAAACCCGAATGTTTCTGGCCAATTGCAATTGATATTTTTGATAAATAGAATGTTTGAATATGAATTTCCCTCCATATTTCATGTTATTTCTATTGTGTAACTCTTTTTCATGGTTTGTATTGTTCTCTTTGAGGACCCTCCTACCGTGGATGTGCCAAATTGGTATTAGAGCGAGATTCATTTTGTCAGAGATTTTCAGATTTTGTGAAGTCCTATTGAAGATTTGTTGTGGGGTAGCGGATTAAGGATCCAACCTTCAGTTGTAGAGGACTTGTGTAAAGAAGGTGGGGAGAATAAATGCTAGAGGAAATGAAGCACGTGGAAATGTAGACCTAGCTATAATGGAGATGTTGAGAGAAATTGCTGCTAGATTAGAAGTAGTTGAAATGGTCCAAAGGAGAGGTCGACCAGTTGATGATGTCATTGATGAAGAGGTGGAAGAACAGGAAGAAAGGGAAAGAGAAGATCAACCTTCCCTTGATCAAGGAGAAGAGAGGTTCATAAGAGCCCTAGGTGTATCCCAGGATAATAGTGGCTTACACTTTTGGCCAAAACTAGACACCTAAATTATTATTTTAACTCAAATCTTCACATTCGGCACCTAGCGCTTAAACTGCGGAGGAATTTGGTATAAAAACTAGAGTCTCATCAAATTTTGTTTGTAGATTCTAAAAAACATTTTTTTCAAAATTTTGAATCACCTCACTTCTTTTTCCATCTCCCACGGTAAACATTTTTTAGAAAAACAACATTTTTAAAAAGTGACTACACCGTGATAACGATAAATTTTTTCCATGAAGGATAAAATTTAATTTTCCAAATTTAGATTTGTAACTATGATATCGAAAGGCTTCCAATTCTGGTTAGATAGTTTTTATTGAATATTTTTCCTTAATCAAGTTTCAAAGTCAAAATGAATTACAATCTCATTAATGTACTAATCGTGATAACGCGAGATAACTTTTTTGTATATGTCAAAATTTAATTTATTTATTTTGTTGGATCAAGGACTTCAATATCCGTGCACTCATATTTTTTCTAATTTTTTTTTTTATAATCTTCTATTTCCTTCCTACTACGTGTGAAGAACAAAGAAATTCATTTCATGAAAACCTATGTTTAATAAAACCAAAAAATAAATACATAACAAAACCAAAACATTAAAATTATATTCATTGGATAGCTTGTTCTGAGGAATACCATAATCATTTCAAATAAATTCTAAATGAATTCATTTAATCCCCAAAAAGCTAAATCAAAAGTGATTTTTTATCAGCATTTTGATAGGTGTAAAGGAGACGCATTTATAGGTATGGTTTAAAACTAGCTAGGTTCTATCCAAGGGGGTTTGATCTAAGGTGATTTGATCAAACCCTCTTCAATTGGAATCCTTAAAATTGAACTTTTTAAGGCTTAAATCATTATATTTTCTAAAAATGTGTGATTTCAGCTAAAATTTGTTCCTCTCAAGAATTGTAAACCACTATTATGACAGCACCCCCTAACTAGAGTAAATATTAAACCACATTTCAATCCACTAGACTATAGTGGTAGGTTGGATTCAAATGAATTACTTGATTGGATAATAGAGATGGAAAAGTATTTTGATTTTGATGGTACTGTTGAAGATAAGAAGGTGAAATTTTCTTGTACAAAGTTGAAAGTACATGCATCCCTTTGGTGGGAACATTTGTACATAGATAGGAAAAGAAGAGAAAAGGAAAAGATAAAATCATGGGATCAAATGGTGAATAAGTTAAAGACAAAGTTTATACTAGTAGATTATTAGATCAGTTTGTTTTGAAAGTTGTATAATTTTAAGAAAAGGAGTTAAGTGTAACAAAGTATACTGAGGAGTTCTACAAGTTGAATATCAGATCCAAACATTTGGAGGATGAGGTCGAGCAAGTAGCTAGATATGTGAATGACTAGCTAGATATGTAAATGAATTGAGACCATCTATACAAGATGAGATAAGTTTGATCAATTTGTAGAGTGTGGAAGAGGCATATCAATATGCCCTAAAAGCATAAGAGAAGTTAAATAAAAGACATGGAGTAGAGACAAAGAGGAATGGGTGGAAGATTTGAGGAGAGGAAGAATTTTCTTGGAGGAGGAAGAGGGCAGATGAAAATAAAGATAAGGATCCCGATGGGAAAATGATATTCCCTGTATAGAGGTGGAAATTCTTAGAAGAGGAGGATAGTGGTTATTAGAATGAGGGTTATAGAAAAGATGATAGAGGACAAGAGAAAAGAGTATTTAAGGGAACATGCTTTAAGTTTGGTGGAGAAGGATATAGAGCATTTGAATTTAATTAGGGAGAGACAAGTAGAAAGACTAAGAACAATAGAAGGATAACCTTTGTTGAGGAAGATCATGTCGGATCATCTAATAGATCAAAAGATGGAGAAGTGTTGGTGAATAGAAGAGTATTGTGTCAAAGTGAGCAAGAACCATTACAGAGAAAGAATTTTTTTTGGACTAGATGCAAGGTAGTTGGTAAATGTTGCAAAGTGATTGTTGACAATGGAAGCTCTAAGAACCTAGTTTCTAGAGAAATGGTGACCAAATTGAAATTGGAAAGATTCAAACACCCAAAGCCCTATCAAATAGAATTGATTCAAGATGAGCATAAGATACTGGTAAGTGAACAATGTTTGGTGAAATTAAAGATAAGAAATTATCATGATGAAGTTTTGTGTGATATCATGCCTATGGATGTATGCCGTGTTTTGTTGGGAGTTCCTTGGCAGTATGATAGACAGGCTATTCATGATGGAAAGAAGAACACATATACCATTGTTGCTAATGGGATGAAGCAAACTTTGTTACCATTGGAGGATGTTCCTAAGGTTGAGATTTTTATGAATGCTAGAGTTTTTTTGGTTGATGGAAGGAGATTTCTGGATGGATTGAGACATGAGAACATGTGCTATTCCTTGGTTCCTATGAAGGCTGAAGACTTGAAGCATGTAGAAGAACAACTGGAGGAGATAAAGGAGATGCTGGAAAAATATGAAGAGATCACTTAAGATAATCTACCTGATGGATTGCCACCTATGAGGAGTATTAGTCATTGCATGGATCTAATTCCTAGAGCTAGTTTTCCTAGTAAAACAACACACCAGATGACACCTATAGAGAATGAAGAGTTGAATAGACAAGTGCAAGAGTTGTTGAGGAAGGGTTTGATCAGAGAAATATTAAGTCCTTTTTCAATACCTGTTGTGTTAGCACCTAAGAAGGATGGAGACTGGAGGATGTGTACAGACTCTAGAGCCATAAACAAAATCACAGTGAAGTATAGATTTCCTTTCCTCCAGATGGATGAAATTATGGATTGTTTGAGTGGAGCTAAATACTTTACAAAGATAGATTTGAAGAGTGGATATCACCAAATCAGAATCAAAGAAGGGGATGAGTGGAAAACATCATTCATGACAAATGAAGGATTGTATGATTGGTTGTGTAATACCCCTCCAATTTGTGTATGTTTATGGATAGTGTGCTTTGCTTTGATAGACCTTAATACCTTGTTATTATTTTATGATCATTGACATTGGAGCGATGATGGTGTTATATATTGATGAGAGGATAAACTATGTGGATACTTATTATTTTATGTTATGCTTTTGATTAGCTTAATTGTTTAATTGAGTTGATATTGTTATATGTTCTCATATGTTGATTATTGATGTTTTATTTTGTGAGTCTTGATGTAACTGTTTTGGTGAAGAGGATGGGATTACATCACTCGCTTGTGAGCACTCTGTAATCCTATGATTTCTCTTCACAGTGTGCCTATTATGATTTGTATACATGCATGACATTCATTTTGATTGCAGGATTGCAGGTACACAACATCAGCTACACCTAGATCCACATGTTTGAGCGTGTCCATTGCCCAATGGTATTGTTGATTGGGAGATAGTAATAAGGTTTTCCTAGTCTAGCCACAAACCTAGTCATAGTGTGTCATCAGTCTATGTCTGGTATGTTTGGTTGTCATGTCCATGTTTTCTTTGTCAATTGCTATTTATTTATGCAAGGTCTATCTTATGAAAATTAATGTTAAATTAAAGCTTTTAATGATTTTTAGTGTTTATTTAATTAATTTTAAATAGAATTGATAGAAGTCTTGTATTTAATTTAATTAATTAAATTTAATTATTTTGTAAAGTAAATTAATCTTTATGATTAAATTTATTTTATAAGGTAATTAGATTAAATTTATTTTAGCTATTATTATCTGAAATTGAATTTTAAATTGCAAATAGAAGATAATATTAAATTGTGGAATTTTAAATTATTAAAATAACAAAAATTCTTTGTAGTTATCAAAAAGGGAAAATATCTAAAAGCTTGTTAAAAGATATTTTTGAATAGCCATGTGTGTGAGTAAAATTGAATGCAAAACTCTTGTTGAAAAATTATTCTAGGAGAGAATATTTGTCATCACTATGGGAAGTAAGAAGTAACTTCACGAAAAATGGAAAGAGGGATATTGGTTGGGAAATTATTTTGTTGAAAATTGGAAGAGGTTCTCAAGAATATTTTTTTTGGGTTTAGTATTTTGCATCTTTCTGGAAGTGGAGATTTTGGAAAGGGTTTTGGAAATTGAACTCAGAAGGTGAAGCTTTGCTCCAACTTTCAATTTTTCAAGCTTCAAAAAATAGGTTCCTTGTTAATTATTTATTTATTTTGTTGATTTGAAAATATTGCCTGTACAAAAATTCAATTTAGAAGAAGTTTTGTTAAATTTGTTAAATAGAAAGATTTCCTGAAAAGAAAATTTGAAGCTTTTGTAGAAAATATATATATATCTTGAATTCTTCTCGGTAAAAAAATTTGTTGAAAACATTTATGTAGAAAACTTGTTGCCTCTCTATGTTAAATTATTGAAAAGATTTTTTGTTTCAGTAGAAAACTTTATAGTAAAATTAGAGAGCCTCACAGAAGGTTACTATTCAAAAATAGAAAATTTTCAAAAGAAAACAAAAGAAAATCTCCGAAAATTTGTAAATGAAATTTTCTGATTAATTTGAGGAAATGAAAACCTCTATGATAAACTTTTCTAAATATTTCCTGTAGAAAAGATTTTGAGAATTTGGATTGAAAATGAAACCCTTTGTTATGGAAATTGAAAATCTTTGACATAATTGAGAAAATTGGTAAATTTTTCAGTTTCCTATAGAAAAACCTCTATGAAGATAATTTCCCAACTATAACATTCTTATTGATTAATTTATATATATATATATACATATGATATAAATACATATACATATACAAATATATATATGAATTTATAGTGTGAAAATTTCTTTGTAGAATTTTATTTTAATAAGAGAGTAGAAAATGTCATACGCGATTCATAAAAATCACAGGTTTTAGATAAAAAAAAATTAAAATAGAGTTTTTGGGAGGTGCAGGGGTTCTGTCCCCACAAACGACCCTCACTAGGGAGGCAATGTGGAGGGCAACACATGGCACTACCATCCATAGCCGCAACCCTATGGGGAGGGCTGCAAAGGCAGCCCCAGCCGTGGCTGCAGCTTAGGCTGTGATTATTTTAAAAAGAAAATTGTATTTTGTTTTTTTTTTGAATTATATAATATATTTATAATATATATATTATTATAATATATTTTATATATAATAAATAGATTGTATTTATATATATATATTTATTAAAGGTTAGGAAATTAATAATAGTAAAATTGTTATTGATAATTAATAATATAAATATTTAAATGATTATTTTATTATGATAAATGCAATAAGTGCATGGATTAGAAATTTAAATTATAACGAAATATTTTAAATAGAGAAATTGATGTTTACTATGATTTGTTATTGTGAAATTAGAGATAAACAAATTGTATGAAATTCCTTATTATTTGAGAATGAAATTATATTTAAGACAATTGATTTCAAGTATAATGTTATTGATTTAATTGGATTTAGGAAATCTGAATAATAGATCATTTAATTGCCTAAATTGTTTTTAAGTTGTGATCTTTCTTGTGCACGCTTATGGGAAATTTGAATCAATTGAGTTAGTAAGTATTCCAAATAAGTTTACTTTATGTGAGGAGTTGTTATGTGCTTTGGATACAATCCTTTGAGTTAACTTGGGTAGTGCACATAGTTCTTTTTAGTATAGACACCTAGTCTATGAACAGGTTGTGACATCTATTGTTATATGTGTTGGTTCAGCTTTGATTTACCTTGGGTAGTCCACGTGGATGTAGTACATTTTAAACACATGGTTACTTTGAATGAGATGTTGATCTAATTGAACACCTGGTTACTACAAACATGATGTGTTTTCCTTTGCAGTATGGTTGATATATGTTATCAGATTGTTGGCACCTTGCCTACCATGGTTAGTGGATTTGTTCCTTATGTTGTTAGTAGGGGAGTGGCTCTTCATGGGGGCTGACAAACAAAGTGGTGTTTGGGTAACTCATGTAGAGTTAGTCTAATAATTGGAAACTAAATTAATGTATTAGGGGAAATGGGTACTCTAAAACATTTAACTTGATAATTGTGCCTTGCTCATGGACTCAAGGGCTAGTTCAAACTTGGGAATGAGTCGAGAAGGCCTGGAATGGCAAGATTGTTATCTTGTCTCTATGAAAGAATATTGATTCTACATTGGATTGCATGTGGGGCCAGGTTTGGTGAGAGGTCACTAGGATAACCCATGCAACTTTGTGATTACACTCTTCCTTTGACAACGGTTTATTAGTTCAGTTAAAGTGCTTGATTCTTTTACTTTAGAAGCATTGTAACCAGTATGTTATGTTTTGTACTTGTATAGTTTTGTCTTGAGTTTTTCCTGTGTCTAGATGTTGTCGGTTTTGTCTATGGAACCTTTTTACTATCTCCTAGCACGGGGCATGGGCCTACGAGTACCTGTTGGTTAGGTGGAACATGCACCTTACATTGTTGGGTCCCTAGTTCTTGTTCGTGATGGTGAGTACTTCCTGATTGTAGAGCTCATGTGTACCAGTGGGCATGTACTTTCTCTTATGTCTCATTTGTATTAGTTGGATACCTTATTTTTATACACTCCTCAATTATATTCAAGGAGAATTCTTGTAATCTATAATTGTAATAGTTTTGTATGACCTGGGTATGTGTAGAATCATGATGGGCCATAAAGTGGCAATATGATGGGTATGTGGCTGACGACTTTTTCTTAACCAAAAATTGATGAAACAAAAAGGGTTTTAAAGAAGATTCTGATTTCCACCAATATAGTTATGTTTTCTTTGAATTTAATGCAGTGAAATTTTATTCATTTTCTATTCAAATTCGACTAAATTCTTATTGATAGATTAGTAACGAAAAACATCTATATCTTTCAAATGTTATCATTTTTGAATCCAAACATGCATCACATTCTATGCTTTGCATGTGCTATAAGATTAAAAAAAGAAAAAATGAATTTCATGGAAGTTTGACCAAGTTAAAAGGTGGTCAGAACATAAAGGTTTTGTATATTTTTTAAAATTTGTAAATTTTTATTAATTAATTAAGGTGTTCGACTGAACACCTGCTGCTTATATGTTTTCCATAAGGGCAAATTACTCTTGCATTGAAATTTCAAATTTTCACCAAATAGATTTTTTGAAACTGAAGTAGTTTAGAAACTACATTTTCAAATTATATTCTTACATATTTTGAAATAACATGAATGCTTATTCAGAAAGTTATCGTCAGTTTCCTAATTTGATTTTTTTGATTTTTTTGTCACCTAAGGGCCTGTTTTTTCCATGATGATCCTGCACATACCCACCTACCTCATTTGGAAATGAGTATTGTAATTGTTATATTAAATTTAATGTAAGAATGTTTCACTATTACATACTTTATATCTCATGTGACGTGTTTTAATGTTCTTGAATGTATGATCATAAATTATGAGTTTAATTTATATGCTATTATTAATAACTTTGGTAAAGTTGAATTTGAATGTAATACCTTGTCACTTATCTTAGAGATTGTATGCTCTAGTGTTGTTAATATCATGTGTTAATATTACTTTAAAAACAAAATTACTAAACTTTTGTTGTCTTTGCAACATTCTTTAAGGTTACGTGGCAGGGCATTACAGATGGTATCAGAGCCAAAGTTTAAACACTAGGTGCTTTGGAATAATGTTGAACCTATTAAGATGTCAGTTGCGTAGGTTTAAGTTTGTGTTCCTTGTCTCATACCTTGGTGTGTCTGTGTAAGATTATGTCACGTAGGAAAGGTCACAGTAGAGGTTGTGGTCATGGTCGTGGAGGCGGTCATGGAGGTAGTCAGTGGGATTCACCTCTCCATGTTTTTCATGAGTTGATGAGCATGGTGGTAGCAATGGACAAGGCTCAGACTATTGAAAAGAATCTATCTATGGTATTAGGTGGACAGACAGGGGTTCAGATTAGTAGTGCACCTTCCATTAGTGTTGGATTTTAGGGTGGTCAATCTCAAGCTGCGGGCTTCCCCAAGGGGCTTTAGACACCCGCTAAGGGTGAGCAGCAACAACCCTTGCAGTCAGAATATAAGAGTTCCCATTCCCAACACAGTGGTATTTGGTTTCAGAATAAAAGATATTAGAGTTGGCTACAACCTCGTCGTAATTGTTTCTATCAACCAACACAGATTTCTTAGTCTGTGATTAGTGTAGGTAGCTTTCCATGGTCTAGTGTACCTCCAGATGATAGAGACTTTAGTAGAGGTACAGGTTGTTTTTCTTATGGCCAACAAGGTCACATAGTGTGACAGTGTCCCAATAAGGACACATCGGGATATACTCAGAGGTCAATGGCTTTAGAGCTGATAGTAAAGGATGCAGGTAGATCATATAGGGTGTTTACCATGGTGGATAACCTCCAGGCTGAGCACCAGAGTGTAGTTGGAGAGGTTTCTAGTGGAGGACATGCATCGTTCTTTGGGTACCATGCACATCCTTTAGTGTCGAGAGTTGATCCTCATGGGTCAAGTTTTTGAGTAGGTTAGGGTCCAGTAGGATCTGAGGGAGCTCTATCCCTATTTTTTTGTAGGATTCCAGGAGTAAGCCTGATCGTAGGGGGGAGGATGTAATACCCCTCTGATTTTCTTATGTTTATGGATAATGCGTTTTGCTTTGATAGACCTTGATACCTTGTTATTATTTTATGATCGCTAACATTAGAGCGATGATGGTGTTATATTTTGATGAGAGGATACACTATGTGAATACTTATTATTTTATGTTATGATCTTGATTAGCTTAGTTGTTTAATTGAGTTGATATTGTTATATATGCTCATATGTTGACTATTGATGTTTTATTTTGTGAGTCTTGATGTGACTATTTTGGTGAAGAGGATTGGATTACATCACTCGCTTACGAGTGCTCTATAATTCTGTGATTTCTCTTCACTATGTGACTGTTATGGTTTGTATTCATGTACGACATTCATTTTGATTTTAGAATTGCAGGTACAGGACATCGGCTCCACCTAGATCCACAGGTTTGAGAGTGTCCATTGCCCAACAGTATTGTTGATTGGGAGATATTAATGAGGTTTTTCCTAGTCTAGGGCCACAAACCTAGTCATAGTGTGTCGTCAGTCTATCTTCGATATGTTTGGTTGTCATGTCCATGTTTTCTTTGTCAGTTGTTATTTATTTATGCAAGGTTTATCTTATGAAAACTAATGTTAAATTAATGCTTTTAATGATTTTTAGTGTTTATTTAATTAATTTTAAATAGATTTCCTAGAAGTCTTGTATTTAATTTAATTAATTAAGTTTAATTATTTTGTAAAGTAAATTAATCTTTATGATTAAATTTATTTTATAAGGTAATTAGATTTATTAGATTAAATTTATTTTAGATATTATTATGTGAAATTGAATTTTAAATTGCAAATAGAAGATAATATTAAATTGTAGAATTTTAAATTATTAAAATAGCACAAATTCTTTGTAGTTATCAAAAAGGGAAAATATCTAAAAGTTAGTTAAAAGATATTTTTGAATAGCCATGTGTGTGAGAAAAATTGAATGCAAAACTATTGTTGAAAAATTATTCTCGGAAAGAATATTTGTCATAACTATGGGAAGTAAGAAGTTACTTCAAGAAAAATGGAAAGAGGGATATTGGCTGGGAAATTGTTTTGTTGAAAATTGGAAGAGGTTCTTGGGAATATTTTTTTTGGGTTCAGTATTTTGCATCTTTCTAGAAGTGGAGATTTTGGAAAGGCTTTTGGAAATTGAACTTATAAGGCAAAGCTTTGCTCCAACTTTCAATTCTTCAAGCTTCAAAAAAACAAGTTCCTTGTTAATTATTTATTGATTTTGTTGATTTGAAAATATTGCCTTTACAAAAATTCAATTTAGTAGAAGTTTTGTTAAATTTGTTAAATAGAAAGATTGTTTGAAGAAGAAAATTTGAAGCTTCTGTAGAAAATATATATATCTTGAATTATTTTCGATAAAAAAAATTGTTGAAAACATTTCTGTAGAAAAATTGTTGCCTCTCTTATAAAATTACTGAAAATATTTTGTGTTTCTATAAAACTTTACTGTAAAATTAGAGAGCCTCATAGAAGGTTATTGTTAAACAATAGAAAAATTTCAAAAGAAAATAGAAGAAAATCTCTGAGGGTTTGTAAATTAAATTCTTTGATTAATTTGAGGAAACAAAAACCTCTGTGATAAACTTTTCTAAATATTTCTTGTAGAAAATATTTTGAAAATTTTGATTGAAAATAAAACCCTCTGTTATGGAAATTGAAAATATCTGACAGAATTGAGAAAATTGGTAAATCTTTCAATTCCCTGTAGAAAACCCTCTATGAAGATAATTTCCAGATTATAACATTCTTATTGATTAATTTATATATATATGTATACATATGATATATATACATATACATATACAAATATATATATATATATATATGAATTTATATTGTGAAAATTGCTCTATAGAATTTTATTTTAATAAGAGAGTAGAGAATGAAGTACGCGATTCATAAAAATCACAAGTTTTAGATAAAAAAAATTAAAATAAAGTTTTTGGGAGGCGCGGGTGTTCTACCCCCACAGCCTACCCCCACCAGGGAGGCAGTGTGGAGGGTAGTGTCCTGTGCTGCCATCTACAGCCGTAGCTGTAGCTTAGGCTGCGATTATTTTAAAAACAAAATTGTATTTTGTTTTATTTTTTTTCAATATATCATATATTTATAATATATTTTATTATAATATATTATATATATAATATATATATTGTATTTATATATATATATATATATTTATTAAATGTTAGGAAATTAATAATTGTAAAATTGTTATTGATAATTAATAATATAAATAATTAAATAAATATTTAAGTATAAATATTTAAATGATTATTTTATTATGATAAATACGATAAGTGCACGGATTAAAAATTTAAATTATAACGAAATATTTTAAATAGAGAAATTGATGTTTACTATGCTGTGTTATTGTGAAGTTAGAGATAAACAAATTGTTTTAAATTCCTTATTATTTGAGAATGAAATTATATTTAAGACAATTGATTTCAAGTATAATGTTATTGATTTAATTGGATTTAGGAAATCTGAATAATAGATCATTTAATTTCCTAAATTGTTTTTAAGTTGTGATCTTTCTTGTGCACATTTATGGGAAATTTGAGTCAATTGAGTTAGTAAGTCTTCCAGATAAGTTTACTTTATGTGGGGAGTTGTTATGTGTTTTGGATACAATCCTTTGAGTTAACTTGGGTAGTGCACATAGTTCTTTTCAGTATAGACACCTGGTCTATGAACAGGTTGTGATGTCTATTGTTATATGTGTTGGTTGAGCTTTGATTTACCTTGGGTAGTGCACGTGGATGTAGTCTAGTTTGAACACATGGTTACTTTGAACGGGATGTTGATCTGATTGAACACCCACTTACTACAAAGGAAATTTGTTGTCCTTTACAGTATGGTTGATATATGTTATCAGATTGTGTGCACCTTGTCTACCATGGTTAGTTGATTTGTTCCTTATGTTGTTAGTAGAGGAGTGGCTCTTCATGGGGGTCGACACACAAAGTGGTGTTTGGGTAACTCATGTAGAGTTAGTCTAATAAGTGGAAAGTAAATTAATGTATTAGGGGAAATGGGTAGTCTTAAACATTTAACTTGACAATTGTGCCTCGCTCATGGACTCAAGGGCTAGTTTAGACTTGGGAATGAGTTGAGAAGGCCTAGAATGGAAAGATCATTATCTTGTTTCTATGAAAGATAATCGATTCCACAATGGATTGCATGTGGGGTCGGGTTTCCTAAGAGGTCACCAAGGTAACTCAAGATGGGGCCGAGGCCTAGGAAGATTCTGAGTAACCCATGCAAATTTCGCGATATTACTCTTCTATGATAATAGTTTATTGAATTCAGTTAAAGTACTTGATTTTACTTTGGAAGTATTGTAACCATTATGTTATGTTTTGTACTTGTATAGTTTTATGTGAGTTTTCCTATGTCTGAGTTGTGGTTTTTGTAGAACCTTTTTACTATCTCCTAGTACAAGGGGTGGGCCTAGGGGTACCACTTGGTTGGGTGGAATGTGCACCTTACACTGTTGGGTCCCGATTCTTGTTAAGTGATGGTGGGTACTTCATGATTGGAGAGCTCATGTGTACTAGTGGACATGTACTTTTTTTTTTTTCTCTTATGTCTCATTTGTATCAGTTGATTACCTCATTTTTATACACTCATCAATTATATTCAAGGAGAATTCTTGTATCTATATAATTGTAACATACAATATGACCTACCTCATTTGGAAATATAGTATTGTAATTTTATATTAAGTAAATGTAGAATATATCACTATTACATACCTTTTATATGTCATGTGGCGATGTTTTAATGTTATCTAATGTATGATCATAAATTATGAGTTTAATTTATATGTGATTTAATAACTTTGGTAAAAGTGGAGTGAATGTAATACCTTGTCATGTATCTTAGAGATTGTATGTGCTGCTAGTGTTGTTAATATCATGTGTTAATATTACTTTTAAAAAAAAATTGCCTTACACTTGTGTTGTGTTTGTAACATTCTTTAAGGTTATGTACTGGGGAATTATAGATGGTATCAGAGCCAAATTTTAAACACTAGGTGCTTTGGGATAATGTTGAACCTATTGAGATTTCAATTGCATAGGTTTAAGTTTGTGTGCCTTGTCTCATACCTTGGTGTGTCTATGTAGGATTATGTCATGTAGGTGAGGTTGCGGTAGAGGTTGTGGTCATGGCCGTGGAGGTAGTTAGTGGGATTCACCTCCCCTTGTTTTCCTTGAGTCGATGAGCACAGTGGTAGCCATGGACAAGGCTCAGACTGTTGAAGAGAATCTATCTATGGTCTTAGGTGGACAGACGGGGGTGCAGATTGGTAGTGCACCTTCCATTAGTGTTGGATTTTAGGGTGGTCAATCTTAGGCTACAGGATTCCCCAAGGGGATTCAAAAACCCTCTAAGGGTGAGTTGCAACAACCCTCGTAGTCAGAATATAAGAGTTCTTAGTCCTAACACGGTGGTATTTGGTTTCAGAAGAAAAGATATTAGAGGTGGCTGCGATCTCGTCGTAATCGTTTCTATCAGCCAACATAGAGTTCTCATTCTACAATTAGTGGATGTAGCTTTCTATGGTCTAGTGTACCTCTAGGTGATAGAGACTTTACTAGAGGTACAGGTTGTTTTTCTTATGTCCAAATAGGTCACATAGCGTGAAAGTGTCCCAATAAGGACACATCAAGATATACTCAGAGGTCAGTGGCTTCAGAGCCAATAGTAGAGGATGTAGGTAGATCGCATAGGGTGTTTACCACAGTGGATAACCACCAGGGCGAGCACCATAGTGTAGTTGGAGAGGTTTCTGGTGGAGGACAGGCATCATTCTTTGGGTACCATGCACGTCCTTCAATGTCAGGAGTTGATCCTCATAGGTTGAGTTTTTGAGCAAGTTAGGGTCTAGTAGGATCTAAGGGAGCTCTATCCCTCTTTGTTTGTAGGCTTCTAGGAGTAAGCCTAATCCTAGGGGGGGAGGATGTAATACCCCTCTGATTTTCTTATGTTTATGGACAATATGTTTTGCTTTGATAGACCTTAATACCTTGTTATTGTTTTATGATCGTTGACATTGGAGTGATGATGGTGTTATATTTTGATGAGAGGATAGACTATGTGGATACTTTGTTTTTTATGTTATGCTTTTGATTAGCTTAGTTGTTTAAATGAGTTGATATTGTTATATATGCTCATATGTTGATTATTGATGTTTTATTTCATCAGTCTTGATGTGACTATTTTGGTGAAGAGGATTGGATTACATCACTCGCTTGTGAGTGCTCTATAATTCTGTGATTTCTCTTCACTGTGTGACTGTTATGGTTTGTATACATGTACGACATTCATTTTGATTGTAGGATTGCAGGTACAGGACATCGGCTCCACCTAGATCCACAGGTTTGAGAGTTTCCATTGCCCAACAGTATTGTTGATTAGGAGATATTAATGAGGTTTTTCCTAGTCTAGCCACAAGCCTAGTCATAGTGTGTCGTCATTCTATGTCTGGTATGTTTGGTTGTCATCTCCATGTTTTCTTTGTCAATTGTTATTTATTTATGCAAGGCTTATCTTATCAAAATTAATGTTAAATTAATTTTTTTAATGATTTTTAGTGTTTATCTAATTAATTTTAAATAGAAAATTTGCTAGAAGTCTTGTATTTAATTTAATTAATTAAATTTAATTATTTTGTAAAGTAAATTAATCTTTATGATTAAATTTATTTTATAAGGTAATTAGATTTATTAGATTAAATTTATTTTAGATATTATTATGTGAAATTGAATTTTAAATTGAAAATAGAAGATAATATTAAATTGTGGAATTTCAAATTATTAAAATAGCACAAATTCTTTGTAGTTATCAAAAGGGGAAAATATCTAAAAATTAGTTAAAAGATATTTTTGAATAGGCATGTGTGAGTAAAATTGAATGCAAAACTCTTGTTGAAAAATTATTCTCGGAGAGAATATTTGTCATAACTATGGCAACTAAGAAGTTACTTCACGAAAAATGGAGAAAGGGATATTGGCTAGGAAATTGTTTTGTTGAAAATTGGAAGAGGTTCTCAAGAATATTTTTTTTGGGTTTAGTATTTTGCATCTTTCTGGAAGTGGAGATTTTGGAAAGGGTTTTGGAAATTGAAATTAGAAGGCGAAGCTTTGCTCCAACTTTTGATGCTTCAAGCTTCAGAAAAATAGATTCCTTGTTAATTATTTATTTATTTTGTTGATTGGAAAATATTGTTTGTACAAAAAATCAATTTAGTAGAAGTTTTGTTAAATTTGTTAAATAGAAATATTGCTTGAAGAAGAAAATTTGAAGCTTCTATAGAAAAAATATATATCTTGAATTCTTCTCATTAAAAAAAATTGTTGAAAACATTTATGTAGAAAACTTGTTGCCTCTCTGTGTAAAATTACCGAAAATATTTTGTGTTTCTGTAGAAAAAATTATATTAAAATCAGAGAGCCTCATAGAAGGTTATTGTTAAACAATAGAAAATTTTCAAAAGAAAACAAAAGAAAATATTGGAAGATTTGTAAATGAAATTCTCTGATTAATTTGAGGAAATGAAAACATCTGTGATAAAGTTTTCTTAATATTTCTTGTAGAAAATATTTTGAGAATTTGGATTGAAAATGAAACCCTCTGTTATGAAAATTGAAAATCTCTGACAAAATTGAGAAAATTGGCAAATCTTTCGGTTTCTTGTAGAAAACCCTCTATGAAGATAATTTCCTGATTATAACATTCTTATTGATTAATTTATATATATATATATGAATTTATATTTTAAAAATTGCTCTGTAGAATTTTATTTTAACAAGAGAGTAGAAAATGTCATATGCAATTCATAAAAATCACAAGTTTTAGATAAAAAAATTAAAATAAAGTTTTTGGGAGGAGTGGGATTTCTGCCCCTACAACTGACCCCCACCAAGGAGGTGATGTGGAGAGCAATGCCCAACGCTTCCTTCATAGGCAGTGCATGGCACTGACATCCATAGCTGCAGCCCTATGGGGAGGGCTGCAAAGGCAACCCCACCCACAGCCATAGCCATGGCTGCAACTTAGGCTGCGATTATTTTAAAAAGAAAATTTTATATTGTTTTAAGTTTGTTTTATTTTTCTTTAATTATATAATATATTTATAATATATATTATATATAGTATATATTATTATAATATATTTTATATATAATATATATTGTATTTATATATATATAATGTTAGGAAATTAATAATTGTAAAATTGTTATTGATAATTAATAATATAAATAATTAAATAAATCTTTAAGTATAAATATTCAAATGATTATTTTATTATGATGAATGCGATAAGTGC
>VDFB02330266.1:0-14920 GCA_007258455.2 Sequoia sempervirens
TATAGAATATCATAAGCCAATTTGACACATAACTATACCTCTTGCAAATTCACAACCAACAATTTCGTTGGAATATTCACCCCCAACAATTCACTGTGGGAAAATTCATGGCCATGACAAATTCAGCTCAAGCAAAATTCACCACCAGCAATTCACGACTATGGAAAATTAATCCCAGATTTTTAATGTGATGAATTTTCCATGGCAATGAATTGCCCGCAATGAATTGCTGGTGGTGAATTTTTCTTGTGATGAATTTCTCATGGCCTCCTGCGATGAATTGCTGGCCGTGAAATTTCCTAGAACCGTTTTAATAAAATACGAAATCCAAAATATTAAAAAAATAGGAACATTGTTTTTTATGAATACACATAAAAGTCCCTCTATTAAAAAAAATATTAATCATTACAAAGAAATTCCTAAGAAAATATTATATGCCATCTACAACAATATTTAACTAAGAAATTAGCTGTACAAATGGTGGAAACATCAAAACACAGCATATTTCCAGTAAATCTGATTTAAGGTGTGTTCTTTTCTATCAAGATATTGATAAAACCCCACTCCTTTGGTGGGCCCTCACTAAAATCCAGTCGTAACAAGGGCACCCACAGAGTGCACAATCACCATATTTACAATATATGTTATTCGTCTCTACATAAACAACACATGGATTGACCACAACTCTTTACAAGATGTTATATACCAAATCTTTACTAAATATCTTGTGGGTAGTAAATTATATATATATAGAGAAGATGATACTCCAATAACTGAATTAAACTTGTACCCTAAAGTGAAATATTGGACTGCTTTCACTTACATTGAGAGCCAGAAAGGAAGCTTGCTTGTGAGCGCCCTTAGAGATAAATGATAGACATGCACTTTGATCAAAATTATTGCAGTTGCTGAAACTCTTGACAGAACACAAGATGATAACGATTACGATAACGTTTTAACAACTCCAGGACATGGGTGAACAATTTATATAGTTAAACAATGTCGTTGACAAATTTCTTTAGTTACATAAATAAATATAAATCTTCTATTTTCATTCGAAGCTCAAATCAGACCGATCTCATTACCACAAGCTGTTTTCTCTCAAAGCAATTTTCTAGATAAATTCCAAAGAACTTCTAAACCTTTTCAACATCTGTTTGAACTTTTCTTTTAGTTGGCTACCATTAGTTCGTTAATCAATTGTCAGAAGATGATACTTTAGGAGATTCTTCATAAATTTATTATAGGATAGTATTTCGTATGATATCTATAAGAAATCTCAATAAATGAGCAAATGTATCTCGTTGTAGTTGTTTAGGATTTTTTTTTATTAAAAACATTTGTAATCGGATGTGAAAAATTTCCTACATAGTTACAATCAAAAACATTTATTCATAAGTAGAAATATTATGTCATTAAATTTTGATATGTTATGTTCATGTTTCTTTGAATTTATATGTAATAATCTATTGATCTTATTTCAGGTTTCATCTAGTACTTAATATAGAATTGCATAACAATTATTTTCTGACTATTGTTGCACATATCAGATGTTGTTGAGCAATTGTAAAGCATAGATTTGAACCTTAGTAACATCACTATTGCAATTTGTATTGATCAGATTAATGCCATGTTGATCAAAGAAATGAATGATGAGTATATCCGGCTGTATTGGATGGTGAAGAATAATAGTTTACATAGTAGGGAAATTATTTAACCAAGAATCAAATTTGGCATAAGTATCCTTATCTAGCATAAAACTAGTTGTACTAAGTTCAACTATTTATCAAGGAGGGATGGATAATCTAGATATTGTCTCTAAGCCACCTCAATGGTAGTTTTGGATAAGAATTGTGATCTTGAAAAAAAAAGATACTAAAATAAATAATTTCATTTTAAAAATTTTGAGTTTTCTAGTAAGATTGTCTATATTCTATTGTCTCTTTCAAAATTTAAGGGCATGAGTCACTTGTCACTAACAAGTGATGTGGCTCTTTGATAACTAAAAAAAACCTTAATTTAATATTTTTGATAAATTTTCTATTTGTTAAAAAATATATAATAACTAAATATAAAGCATATAACTAGAGTATAAGACATGCATGTATCATACATTTATTTTTCCATTTTGTATACACTCTTAAAAAATTAAAAACATTCTGTATTAACAATTGTAGTTAAGGAATACTTAGGAAAAAAAATCTAGATTGTGATAAAAAAAAATGTAAATAGTAGAAAGTCAAAAAGGAAATACCTTCAACATTTTCCACAATGAATTTTTTTTCTTATCTATCTTTCATTTGGGCACATCTCCCATTTCATGTAGATTTCTTCTTTGCATTGAAGCCAATTTTCTTCGAAATTTTCTGGGAGAGAAATTGCACCTTGTTATCCTTTCTCCCATGTATGCTGAAATACCCATTATAAAAATAAAAATAAAACATAGGCAATTTTTTGAAGTTATTTGAAATTAATAAGCATTAAAATATTAAAAATCTGACATTAAATCATAAAAAAAGGGACAATAAGACATAAATTGTATACATCATTTATGTTTGATTTTAAAATTTCTTCTTGAGTTTCCTCTATTGATACCACAACACCACCCAATGGCATTTCTAAAGATACGAGGTTAACCAAAACATTGTTTTAGAAACACAAAAACAATGAATTGTTTGATGGACATGTTAGCAAATTGACTATAATGTGTCACATTGCAACTTACTCCGATGCTAGCCCATATATTTGGATATTTTTGTCTGGTACTTTCTAGCAATACTAGGTCCTTTGTTGCACTTTGTAGACTTATTCAATATTTTCTTAGCACAAAAAAATACTCATATATTTTTCTCTCTAACATGTTGGACAATACCAATTGTTAATATATTTTGGTTTCACTTTTTGTTTCAAACAAGTAATATGAAATAACTCTTCAAATATCACATATCAATGTTTTTATATCTACCAAATAATTACACATTTTACAATTTTGTTTCATGATGCCATCACCAACAAACCCTAGATGTTTTGTCATGTTCCAAATTTTAGAGAATCAAAACTAAAACCATTAGTGCCATTTAAAATTTACTCAAATGATTCTTCATAGTATATATCTTTACTTAAGTCAACCCACCTAGTGCACATTTACTGGTATCAGCAATGTTCTTTTATGTAGTTCATAATGAACTTCCTGAAGTAGAAGCATTATGATCCTGACATTGCAAGTTGGCCCTTGAGAATTCATATTGAAGGATAGTTGATATATCCTTGGATTTATGCAGTTGTTATAATCTTCATCAATTGGCCTCTTATACAGTTTGAAGGTCGTCTATAGATCCAATGCCATTAATTTGAATAAAGTTGGTGTCAGAAAGTTTTTCAGGTTTTTGTGAGCATGTTTTTCTCTTTTGAGACAAACATATACCATTTATAACATCAATTGATATCTTTGGCTCAAGATGTTTGTTGGAATTGCAGCTAGAAAGCATATTCGCTAAAAGTGTTTCCATGAAAGTAAACATTTGAGAAGGTATAAATTAGATTCCCTTGCTCAAGAGTATAGCTTTCGAACAATGGAAACAAGTTAGTGTATGCATCAAAAATATGAAAGATGATAAAACAGAACCATATATATATATCTCAATGACAAGGATTTTAGTATCAGGTGAAGGGAAGACATAGTAGGATAAAAGTTTAAAACTTAATCTAAATAATATATATATATATATATATATATAACAATGATTTTAGTATCACATGAAGGGAAGACATAGTAGGATAAAAGTTTAAAACTTAATCTAAATAATATATATATATATATATATAACAAGGATTTTAGTATCACGTGAAGGGAAGACATAGTAGGATAAAAGTTTAAAAATTAATCTAAACAAGACAAGATAATAAAGAAATTTGATACAGCGATAGTTTATATATTGTGTTGTAGAAAAATAAATGTAGGATAGTTTTAACTACAATATTATAACAGCGATAAACTCAGAGCTTTCAAATTAGCAACAGGAAGTGAATGTGTGAGAATTGGGAATTCAATTTTACAATAGTAACTTAACCGATCAGAATTGGAAAGAAACTCAACCAAGTACAATATATTGTGCTATATATAAGATTTTAGGAGTTGATTGCACTATAATAATAATAATAATATTAATAAATTTTAGCTAATTAAATTAATAAATAGCAACTTAACTAATCAATTGGAAGGAATCTTAGAAAACACTCCATTCTCTAATTACAAATTTGTATGACCAAATCTTAGGGTTGCAATAGACCATCACAGAAAATATATAATTTCTCTCAGACAAAACTAGATACAATATGCTTGAAAACTTCGAGAACCAAGCAATCTCTAAACAGAGAAAATAAAAGGATATAAAGTTTCGGGCTACATAGAACTGTGAATTTAATACAGGCCAAAATACATGTAAGAGGCCAATTGTTGAATATTTCTAAAAGTTGCATGAATCCAACGATATTAGGTGTTGTGTCGTAGAAGAAATAGAAATCATTGACTTTTTCAAACTGTGTCCTACTATCAAGAAATTCTAGGGCCAGATAGCATGCTAGATCATAATGCTTCTACTTCAAGAAGTTTGTTATGCACTCAAAACAAGAAAATTGTTGATACCAGTAAAGGTGCAAGAGGTGGGGTGACTTCAAGTCAAGATATAAACTATGAAGTGTTGTGCATTCATTTTAAAGGGCACTAATAATTTTAGTTTTGATTCTCCAAAATTTGGAGCAGCAAAAAAATCCAAGGTTTGTTGGTAATGGCATCATGACATGAAAATGTAAAATATGTAATTGTTTGGTAGATTTAAAAACTTTGATATGAGATATGTGTGAATAGTCACTTTATATTACTTGTTTGAAACAAAAGTGAAATCAAATGACATTGACAATTGGTAAGGTCTAACATGTTAGAATGAGAGAAAAAAATGTGAATGTGTTTTTTCTACTAAGAAAAGATTGAATGAGTCTGTAGAGCACAACAAGAGAACACATATTGGTAGCAAGTACCAGGTAGAAATGTTCAAATATATGGGTCAGCCATCACAGTTGCATCAACACATTATAGTTAATTTGCTAATATGACCAAGAAATTCATTGTTTTTGTGTCTCTAAAACAATGTTTCGTTTGATCTTAGGTCTTCAGACATGTCATTGAGTGGTTTTGTAGTACTCATAGAGGAAATTGAAGAAAAAATTTAAAAATCAAACATCAATGATGTATACACTTCATGCCATAATACCCCTTTTTCTATCATTTAATGTGATAGATTTCATTTTTTAATACTTACTAATTTCAAATCACTTCAAAAAATTGTAGGTGTGCTATGTTTGTTTTTTTCTTTTAATAATGGGTATTTCAGTATAATTGGCAGAAAGGTTGACAATGTGCTAATTCTCTCCCATAAAATTTGAGATAAATTGGCTTCAATGCAAAGAAATAATTTACATGAAAGGGAAGATATGCTCACATGAAAATAAGACAAGACAACACATTTGTTGTGGAAAATGATGAAGGTATTTCTTTTAGACTTTCTTCTATTTACATTTGTTTTATCACAGTTTACGAAATTTTTTCCTAAATATCTTAATTGCAATTGTTTATAGTTTTGAGTCCCATCAATAGTTTTTAATCCTCTATGGGCATTAATATGATTTTTTGTTTTGAAAAAATAAATGTACTAAACTTTTGTGTTGTTGAAGTTTATATTGGTTTATCTTATACATTGGTATTCTACATAGCACCTTTATCCAACGTTTAGACAAATGAATGGGATTGTCCATAGATCTCATATCATGCAAATTGTGTTGTAACCCAAGTAAGATCCACATCATAACATTCCCTTGCACAACATAAAACTCTTTGTTTCTTTCAAAAAATCAAGATCTCCATCATTATTTTCCATTTCCCCTTATTTCAATGTAATTCTATAATATTTTCTTGGTATATCCATTGGCCAAGATGTTTTTTTCTTTTCTTTAATTTAAATAGGAGAATAAGAAACATTATACATTAGAAGCATCATAGTGCACCATCAAACATGGGAAACCTTTTGGTATAAAGCCACAGTTTGTTGGGTTCCTAATCCATCAAATTTTACTTGATACATGTTCCAATCCTTGTCTTGTTGACAAGCCACTCAAATTTAAATTTGGATGATCTGTTGTAGAGGGTTATTACCCACATATTATATCTTTCGGGCAACAATACTGGAATATTACCCACACATTATATCTTTGGTTATTACCCACACATTATATTTTTCGGGCAACAATACTTCTTTTCAATTTGTTCAGACATGAGTTATACCTTTTCCTTTATTGCCACTTAAACTACCTCTTCCTTTATTGCCACTTAAACTGGTTTCTACAATATTTGATGTTCATTTTAACTTCCTCCTCCATTTTAACTTCCTCCTCCTAATGATGATACATTCATATTCCATATGCCCACCGCTGTCTTCATCTCTTCTCTATCATAAGGATCAGACAAGTCTTTATTATTAAGTTCTTCAGAAGTTGATTTGGAGTAAAAAATTCTCCCCATCATGAGTTTCAAATAATTCTCTTCTTCTATTTCACAAGTAGCTCAGATGGACAGAGGGGTTTTATCTAAAATATGTTATCTAAGTGAGTTAGTAGTTCAATAATATATCGATCCAACCAAAAATCGATGGCCTCAAGTTTGAATCTTATTTTAAAAATATATTAGAGATAAGTTTAAATTATAATGCAGGAATTAATAAAAGAGTAATTCTGAGTAAAGCAACACTACTTTGATATTGGGAATTTGGGACCAGTATTCTCCGAGAAAGGGAATTTGCCATGAATGATGATGTTCCAATTTCCTCAAGAGGGCATTGATGCGTATGATGATAAAACAAAACCATTGCAGGGACGTTAAAGCAAGTATATATATATATATATATATATATATATCTGTGTGTACATATATATTTAAATCGTATCTTTTATAGCTGAAGTTGAATATCAATGACAAGGATTTCAGTATAAGGTGAAGGGAAGACATAATAGGATAAAAATGTAAAAAATTAATCTAAATAAGATAAGATAATAAAGAAATTTGATACAACAATAGTTGGGTAGAAAAATAAATGTATGATAGTTTTAATTGTATTATTATAACAGCCATAAACTTGAAGCTTTCAAATTCGCAACAGGAAGTTAATGTGTGAGAATTAAAAATTGAATTTTACAATCGTAACTTAAGTGATCAGAATTGGAAAGAAACTCAACCAAGTACAGTATATTGCCTGTAGGAGCTGATTGAACTTTAATAATAATAATAATAAAGTTTAGCTAATTAAATTAATAAATAGCAACTTAAGTGATCATAATTGGAAGGAATCTTAAAAAACACTCCATTCTCTAAATACAGATTTGTATTACCAAATCTTAAGGTTGCAATCGAACGTGACAGAAAATATATAACTTCTCCCAGACACAACTAGATACAATATGCTTGAAAACTTCAAGAAACAAAGCAATGTCTAAACAGAGAAAAAAAAAGGATATATAGTTTCAGGCTACATAGAACTGTGAATTTAATACAAGCTAGAAAAACTGGAAAAATGTTTCCACACCAATTTTATTCAGATTAATGGCATAAGATCTATGAATGACCTTCAAACTGGATCTACAAGGAAGAGGCCAATTGTTGAATATTATAAAAGTTGCATGAATCCAAGGATATCAAGTGTTGCACAAGAAAGAGAAACCATTGAATCTTTCAAACTGTGTCCTACAATCATATCAAGTGTTGCAGAAGAAAGAGAAACCATTGAATCTTACAAACTGTGTCCTACAATCAGAAATTTTAAGGGACAGAAAGGGAGTGAGTGTTGTTCAAATTGTCTTCACGTCTAAACATGGATTCAATTCCTCTGTTTGAAGCAGGTCCAAATTGCAATTCAGATCATATTATACTTTGCTTATATTTGCAACGCTGGGAGAACCAATGTTTCTTTTATAAATTATTCTAAGAGTGCTACCTAGCTTTTTGAATCCATGGGGGAATGCATTCAATGAGCAGTGGGAAAGAATGAATAAAAATGGCTTTAGCAGATGGAGGTTTAACTAGATCAAAACCTCCCATCTCGCTACTATAGTTTATTTGTAAATGGAAATATAGAAGTTCAAATTAGCTCCCAATTCTATTTCTCTGAATTGTGAGTGGGAGCAATGCAACAAAATCAATAGTTGCAGAGGAACGAATTTTCGCCTGGTTGTCTCTATGATATTTGAGAATGGGCTGGGGATTTGTTTTAGAATAGGTATTGGTATTGTGTCATTATATGACACGTTACTTTGATATTTTTAGAAGTGCGTTGGCATGAGGAATAAAGACCAGGCCAAGTTTAAAGCAGGTAGATTAAAATCGGTTGAGTGTGATGGTTGAAATCAATGAATATAAAATTGCAATAAAATCCAGCGCAGGAAGGCCAGAGGGCCGATACAGAGCAATTGGTGTTTGCTTGTTATGAAAGAAGTTGGAGCTGATTGAAACCCTATGAGAGGGGCGCGTAGGAGGATTATGTGAAGTATATGGGTTCAATGGGGGTAGAGAAAGGAGTGCCTATTTTTCAGAAGTTCACTTTTGCAAAACAAGAGGTGGAAGTTCACATTTCTAATAAAGAGAGGACAGCGAAAGAAGTTTGCACCCAAATCAACTTGGAGAGACCATGCAAGATTCCATGGGATGTTTAAGCATACAAAGAGGGATTTGATAAATCTGGTGTTGGCAGAGTGGATACGCTGTGAAAGATCGAGCCATGAATGCATTCTCAGAAAACGGTTTCAGAGTAGTGAGAATTATGTTGTTTTCAGGTGATGGTTATGTTCATGTGATTGGAGATGATGGTTCTTGTTTAAGGATGTTTGTTATTGTGCCATGGTGGACTCTTGACTCTAGATTAGAGTGTTTGGCATGATAGAGGTTCTTTTGATATAGGGTATGCTCTATGTATGATGTTGCATTGAATAAAAGGATATTTTCCCTGGTCTCTTGTAGATGTAGCCAAATTGGAGAACCATGTTCAATTCCTGTGTTTGTGTGTAATCTTATGTGTTCTAAATTTGTCTAATTACTTAACAATCCTAAGAAGCATTTTACTTGTATGATTTAATTTACCATATTTGACAATTTATAATCCACTTCTTTTAATGGGAATTTATATTGCACTTCTTTAAATATGATGTTCAAAATCTCTCAGCAGCTTGCAAGGATAAATAGAAACGAAGGATTCCCAATAGCTGTTCATATTTGTATACACTCCAATGGAAAACATTCAGACGAGAGTGTAACAATGTGGTCTGTCTGTATGTTAACTGGAAACATGGAATAGAGATACTAGCCCTATGAAATTATTATTGCAATTTGTCTATTAGGGATTCCTTGCATGATATTTGCCAATCGCTATGCAATAAGCTTGATCAATACTTACAGAGGACTTTTAGATTGCAATGTTGGCAATCCTTACTGAGGGATCCCTAACTAGTACCCCTGCCTTGAGTGCATCAGGTTCAAAGGCTTGTCTGCAAACTGTATCACCTTCAATCTCTATAACAAGTATGGTTGTCTGCCACCATCAAGCAAGGATCGGAGAGGGTCAATTGGTTTAAGGATTCAAGATTTATGCCAGAAGAAATGTGTTTAAAGAGCGTGAGGTACTCCAGCGCTTTGTAATACTGAAGTTCTTTATATTTTTTATGTACTAGCTGTTCATTTGAGGTTTTCCCCTCTGGATACCTGTATAACGTTTTTGAGTGAAAAAACAGTCTATAAGAAATTACTGGAGTCTACACACATATTATTTCCCTTCTATTTTCTTTAAGGAAGACAATTTTATACAAATATTATCTCATTCATATTCGATGTAAAGGTGCGTGCGTGAACCAGGAGAGTAGAGCCATTTAATATTGTTATGGAGAAGGTTTTTTTAATTGAATCAAGGTATAAATAAAAAATCTACAAAGAACCACAGCCAAAGATCAGCAGAGACATACAACCAGTGCCTGTAAAAGAAAGACATTCACAGCTGCTAAAGATAGTACTACCTTCCAACAGATAGTCTAATTTGTATAATCATAAAAAATGGAACTCGACATAACTGTTGATCTATGTAGGGAGAGATAAGCTTTGACACTTTATTTGGACAAGCTGAAAAGCAACTTCATGATTTTTCTTTGACAATCCCAGAAGCTGCCAGTAGCCCACAAGCATGACTTGGAAGAACATTATAAATGACTTACTACATTTTGGGCTTCAGGGTCGAGAAGTATCTTGACAAACATGTAGCTAGGGTTTTCGAGGTGAGAGGCATTTTGCAATCTGGGCCCAAACTTCAGTCTACAATTTTGGGGTTCCAAAATGAATTACAATTTGCAATTTTCAAATTCACTTGCAATATATTTTGACAACTTCGCAAAGATGAGAAGGTTGTTCATTTAGTTTTTCTATTCAATAATGGAGACATTCTTATACCTTGACTGCCTAGTAATATTGAAAAATCCAAGTTCAATTAAAAGAATGATTTGTGGAACATTATAATTGATTATTTTATTGATGAAATTCAAGTAGAAATTTCAAAAAAACTTTTTAGACAAAAAGAAATAAATTTTCTTTATATAATAATATCATTCATCCTTCCAGCTTCAAAAAATATGTACTGATAAATATGTGATCAATAATCCTCAAGAAATTTATTGCAAAAATATCATAAGATATAAATTATTTGACCCCTTAAGATTCAAATACAAAGAGAGATTTCTAAAACACTAAATAATAATATTTCTAAAACTAAAAAGTCTTAACTTTTTTTTGCATAATTCAAACCAGTATTACCATTTCTTTAAATATTTTTGTGGCTACTTCTAAATTTAAAAAAAATTCGAAGATTAACAGTTTGTGCTGGAGATGGAAGGGTCATAGCAAAGAGAAAAGAGGTTGATTTTAATGAGAGACATTGTGATTCCCCATGAGATATAATACGTCACTCAATTTCTTTGAACCAAGCACAATTGTAACTGAATAGCAATCTTTCAACTTCCCATTAACTGTCAAATATGAAAAGGAAGTATAACTTAGAAACAATCATCAATTAAAGTTGTACAAGAATTCATTTGAAAAACATTGCTAGTTAAATGGAAAACTCAAGTTGTTAAAGCATCAAGGATAAAAAAATTTGTTAAAATAATGTATTTGCTAGTAGTAAACAACCTAAAGAGATGGGAGTTGAAGCATTCCTCTTTCCCTTTTTTTCTGAGTATTCTTTAAATACAACTATTTATACTTTTCTAAGTCCCATGAAAAGTTTTTAATCCTCTTGGACATTAATACAGTTTTTTTATTTTTTTAAAAGTAAATGTAATACTCAATTTTTATTTTATTGAAGTTTATGTTGTTTTATCTTATACATTAGTATTCTACAGAGCACCTTTATCTCAAGTTCAGACAAATGAATGGGATTGTTCATGTGCTATACTATGGGATCCATATCATGCGAATTGTGTTGCACCCCAAGTAAGATTAGCATAATAACATTCCTCTATGCCACATAAAACTCTTTGCTTCTTGCTTGCAACTCCTCCTTTCAGAAAATCAGGTTCACTATTGTCATTTTCCATTTCCCCTATTTGAATGTAATTCTATAGTATTTTATTTGTGTATCCATTAGTCAAGAATTTCTTTTCTTTTCTTTCTTTTAAATAAGAAAATAAGAAACAATATACATTAGAGGTAGCATTGTGCACCATCAAACATGGAAAACCTTTTGATATAAAGCCATAGTTTGTTGAGTTTCTAGTCCATAAAATTTTACTTGATACATGTTCTGATCCTCGTCTTGTTCAAAAGCAACTTAAATTTAAATTTGGATGATCTGCATTACAACTTGATCATAGCTGTAGAGGGTTATTACCCACATATTATATGTCTGGAGCCACAGTACTTCTTTTCAATTTTCTCATACAGTAGTTATACCTCTTCCTTTGTTGCCACTTTTACTTGTTTCTCTTTGATTGCACATTATTTGATGTTAATTTTAACTTCTTCCTAATGATGACACATTCTGTGATCCCATATTCCATATGCCCACTACTGTCTTGATCTCTTCTCTATCATAAGGATCAGACAAGTCTTTATTAAGTTCTTCAAAAGTTGATTTAGAGTAAAAAATTCTCCCCATTAAGAATTTCAAAATCAATCTCTTCTTCTATTTCACAAATAGCTCATGTTGATATGTGATGTTGACGTTTAGTTTTACATGCAATTCTACATGCCATTCACCGTCATGCATATTTGTGACGCACAGTTAAAGAGTTTTTGCATGTGATCATTGTTAGACTTGCTATTTTGCCTGGGCTTTAAATCTACAATTGGTATCGGAGAGAAGAAAAGGATCGTGGGCATCATGGTGTTAAAGTAGGAGGTTGATCATGAGAGCGTTGGCTGTTGAGAGTTCATGAAGACCGTGAAGTTCAAATTTTGCAAAGTTTGAATGGTTAGCATTTGTATGGAGGCCACGGTAGGAGGAAATACAATTCACTGTTAATTTGCAAAAAGAAAGATGCATAGAGAGGAAATAACCAAGTGAATTGGAGGATCGCTCAATCTGTAAAGTCTGCCAAGTGTGTATCATTGGCTGGGCTTTAAGTGTCACACACTAAACTCTAACCGGTCAATGTTCTTTTTTCCTTTTCCGTTTTCCCTTAGGGTCCCGTACTGGCTATGCTATGGTCATCTGATGATTGATGAATTTTGTCGGGAATTAGGGGAGAGGACCCAGTAGTTCAACTACTGGGTCCTCCCCTATACTGTAACTTGGTACCGAATTCCTGTACTGTACATAACTTTCAGCAAACTCGTTTTGACAGCTCCTGAGTTGTTTCATTCAATAAATTTTAAACTTCGATTATAGTGGAATTATTAAACTTTGTAATATTTGATTTTTTAAATTGTATTATTAATTATTATTTTTAAATGATTCTATTTTATTTGTCATGCCGTAATCTTTGCTAGAAAAACACAATTTATTTATTTTTACATAGGTTTGCAACCTAGCACATATACAACCAACCACCTTTGCACCAAGCATCTTCTAAGGCCTAACGCCATTTGAGAATATTATAATGAATGAGGAACTCCTTATAGTTTAATTAGCTATATGTCCATGATGTCTGACTCCTATAGTCATGTGTTATAGATTGAAGTCTTTAATCTCTTATCAATGTGCTTGAAGAGCTAGTATCATTTATAAGGTCACCATCAATAAGCTTTTTTTTTTAACTAAAATAAATCTACCCTTCACATTTTCCTAAAGTGTTAGGATGTCTTGATTGGGTCTAATTTTAAGTATAGTTTAATATTATTAACTTTTAGTTGCACCTGTATTATTACTAATTTACTTTACCATTAATACAGATATCAATAAATTTAGTGGTCTCAATGCTAATATTAATGTGAGATTAAAATTAGTGTTATTATTAGAAGTAACATGAGGAGTATTAACCTGGCTTAATTTTAAAAGGTGTAACTAATATTACTATTATTACTACTATGCCAATCTCCATAGTTGATATTAATATTTAACCTTATATTTATGGTTGACATTTCTATCAAATTCAATGTGGCTCCGCATTTTCATATGAATAATCCTAGTGCTATCATTAAAACTTCTTAAACTTCTTTCACTAATAATATTAAATGTTATTCACAATAATCAATATTAAAATATTGATAATTGCCACCCATATAATATATACATTATAATTGTTCTCTTTTATTATTTTACTATTATTATTTATTGTTTTCAATTTATATTTGCATGTTCTAATGTTGAGGAACCCATATAAATCTATTAGCATATAAGGAGCCCAATAATTCATTCCAATTAAAACATATATAGCTATATCCCACACTACACAACTATCTTTTGTATTAAACATGAGACTACATTTTTATGAGTTGAGAAGGGATAACCATTTTAAGAATTACTCTTCCTTAGCTTCAATTATTATTAACATGATAATAAATTTTCAAATTCATTTATTACCATCCATATATTTAATAACATATATAAATTTATTCATGTTCAACTATTATCTGCTTATCTGCTTACTTGATTATTCATTCTTTATATATACAAAAATAATGAATATGTTATTTTATTAAATTAATCTTTAAGATATAAATTATTCTATCCTATTTAAGTTTACACACTTCTAAAAAGAAACTTTATAAATAATAAAATTAGTCTTACAAATTTAAATTGAATTATTTGTATAAGAATATAAATACTTCTTAAATAAAATAAAATAAGTAATGATTATCTTCTAAACCCTAAATTTAGTCTTACAATTAAAGAAACTGAACCTTACCAATTTAAGGTTTCACACGCTTAAATATTTCTATGAATTATATTGCATTGAAATTTCCTACAGACTAAAAAATCAGTTTGATTCCAAAATGCATTCAATATGGTTGATGGGCATGGGCTGCTTTCTATGTATCATTAAGGAACAACTTGAAATATGGTTTTCTTTTATGTAATTATTTATTTCTGCATTATTGACTATTGGCGTTGGGTGGACGATCAAATTAAGCTCTGAATTTCTTTCTCTTTTTGTTTTTAGGCTACGTGTTCTACAAAATCCTTATATTTCTTCAAGTATATTAGGATGGATGACACAACGATGAAGCGTCGCACATTAGGATGGATGACACAACGATGAAGCATCTGCGACGTAAACATATGGTATTTAATAAGATGAGGTCAGGAACTTAGCCGAATCTGGACCAAAAAAATTAGCCCCTAGTTATGATCACATGAGGGCTAAAACCTAGTGATTCCTACTAGTGAGGGGTTAAGTCCAA
>VDFB02330266.1:17228-27654 GCA_007258455.2 Sequoia sempervirens
TACATTTTTGTAGGTTATCTGAATGGTGTGAAAGGTTATTGTATGCTCCACCTAACAACACATGAGTTGTTTATTGAGAGGAATGTTAATTTCCAAGAGAGTCTTATTGAATCTACACTTTTTATTTATCCTTTTATGTTGGGCTCACTTGGTTTTGATGATTCTTCTAGAACAATTCAAACCATCCACAATAGATTCCTAAGGTAGTTTGTTCTTCTTCTTCTAGTTTTGATAGTGAGCATAGTGGTGAGGAATCATCTTCATACACTTCTAGACATGATTTATAGGATGATGTTGCAACACCTGAGTCACCCACTTCTCACCCTCTTTAGGTTAAACAAGCTCCTATGAGTGCACGTAGTTAGGTAGGGAATCCAAAAGATAATAGACATACATGGTCAAATTGCATATTCACTATCTTTAGAGTACTATCAAATTGGATATTCACTACAATTTTTACATAGAGGTTCACTTGGATGGATACACATATTTAGATTGGGCTAGTGATACTCAAATTTAGAAGTCCAATTCATGTTACATCTCACTGGTCCCATCAGTTGGTCTAGTGAAAAGTAAATTTTTATTGCTTTATCATCCATAGAGGTAAGTTATAGGGGAGTTTTCAATTCAAATGCTAAGAATTTTTGGCTTATAGTAATTCTCACTAAGCTTGGTATTCCATTTATCCATCCCACAACCATGTATTGTGATAACCAAAGCACAATCTAGATATGCATGAATCTAGTCTAGCACCAATAGACCAAACACATAGATATCCATATTCATTACATTCAAGAGCTTATTCATGGTTAGATAATCAACCTAGTCTTTTCCTAGTCTTCAGAGCAAGTTGTGGATATTTCACCAAACCTTCTATAGAGAGCAAGTTCATTCATCTGCGAGCTCTTCTTGGGCTGCGATCTATTATATTGGAAACATCATCTTCGAGGGGGGCTTTCTAGTTATCCTAGCTTTTTTTCTCCCTTTTAGGGGGAGTTTTTCCCACTAATTTTTCTCCCTTTCACCACTTTATGAGAGATTACATTGTACTTGGGTACCTCATTAGACCTAATTTTTGAGACCTCGTTTCTTTGTGCTCACCTAAGATATGTTTAAGGAAGAACCGTGTTAGAGTATATATTATTTAATGTATTATACACATAAATATTTACACATGACACATTAAGCTTAATAAGGTTTCCCAATTAGTGAGAGCTGCCTTGCCACCTCCTTACATTTTTGAGGAAGTTAACTCACCACCACTCTCTATTAGTGGGAGTCAACTACCAAGTCTTCTCCATTATTATTGGAGGAAATTTATTCCGTCCCTTATATATTTATATATCATTCATGACTTAATTAATATATTGATTTATCCATTCTTGTGTCTTTTTCTTGCATTGTTTTTTATCATGTCATAGGAAGGAGTGTGTGTGTTCACCTTACACGGCTTGATATAATACCAGCATTCTATCCAAGGATATTTACAAAATTAGATAATAAATGGTGCTAGATTCCTTTTATTCTCGAATTTCAAACTATAATTGTGCTCAATGAGAATTCCCTATGATGTCCTAGATGATCCATATATGATTTAAATTGAGTAGCAAGTTTCTCTAAACTAAAAACCAATCACATGAATCAACAAGTGCTAAGTCAAGTCATAATGGCTATTGAAGTAGTTGGCAACAAATAAATTTGAAGTATGAGTTCTTAAAGTGAAGGTTTAGATTAATAACTATAGAAGTGACTTGGGCAAAGTCTACACTTGCAAATCTACAATTCATTTTTTTTTTAAGGTATATTATAATTAGGAATGTAAATTTAGGAGCTAGTGATAATAGGAATTAGTATTGTAGACACCTAAAATTGACCACATCTAACCACACTTGGCTTTACCCTAGCATAGTCATTTATAAATATTCATTATTTATTCAATTAGTTTATCTTTCATTTTTATCCCCCACTTTAATTAAGTGATATTTATTATTTATTTAATTAATTTATCCATATCACTTTTATACCATTTTCATTAAATAAATATTTATTATTTATTTATTTATTATATCTATTGAATTAATTTATCCTTCACCTCCATCCCTCATATTGGTTAAATAAATTTTGATTTTTATTTAATTAATTTGTCCTTCACCTTTATCTCCCAATTTAATTAAATAAATAAATATTATTTATTTAATTAATTTATCCTTCCACACCACAGTTCTCCAATAAATTATGGCTATAGTAAAATTCACAGAAAATAATTCACCACAGAAATTTTCTGAACCAATTAACATCTACAACCTTCTAATAAATTAGAATGCCTTATTCCGAAAGGGAGAAGGATGCCACATCCCCATGTCTGTTGGGATGCCTTATTTCCAAGGGGAGAAGGATGCCACATCCCCATATCCACCTTCCCATAGTGGATTAATGTTGACCCTTAAAGGAGGACGGCTAGGCGTAGTCCATATTTACGAAAGAAGGCAGGAAAAAGGAGGAAATGTGCATGAACAAACTAAAGGCTGCACATAGAAGAAAATAATTAATGTAGGAGAAAATCATCATTCAAGAGGAGAGGGGCATGGGTATGGCCTCCCTATTCCAAAAGGGGAGAGACATCAGGTCATGTGAGGAAAAACGAGGATGCTAGAAACTGCTATTAAAATCCCCACTACCGCCTTGCTTGCAGACATTCGTAGATATAGAAAATATAGAGCGAGAGAGGGGAATTTAAACGCATAAATGGAAGAATTTGGATAAAAGGAAGGAGAAACAATCTAGGAGAAGGCAGAGAATGTAGAAATGACACCTAACCACACTTGACTTTATTCTAGCATAGTTATTAATTAAATAAATATTAATTATTTATTTAATTAGTTTATTTTTCACTTTTATCCTCCACTTTAATTAAATAATATTTATTATTTATTTGATTAATTTATCTATATCACTTTTATCTCATTTTGATTAAATAAATGTTTATTATTTATTTATTTGTTTATTATATATATTGAATTAATTTATCCTTTCACATCACACTTCTCCAATAACTGCTAACAATTCACTGCTGGAAAATTCATGGCCATGACAAATTCATCCCAAGGAAAATTCACTACCACGAAAATTCATCACATTAAAAGTTTGTGATAATTTTTTCATCGTGGTTAAATTTGGCAATGAATTTTCCTTTGGTGAATTGTTGGCGGTTGAATTTTCTTGATGCAATAAATTATTAAATAATTTTTTTATTATTTAATTAATTATTTGATACTCAAATTAGACGCTTACCACAAATGTCAAACTAACTTTGCATCTCATCCATCCATTTCATACTACATCTCTAAATCTCAACCACTCACATAAAGATATGTCTTAATACATCTTCTAAACCTAGCCCTTATCCCTCATGTGACACTTGTGACATGACTATAAATTTAATCCAAAACCTAATCCTCAATGAATCCTAACCATCCATTAATCAATCTATCTTTGCCTTTGATTTCTTTCTCCAAAAATTCTATAAATGAGAGGCCTCTCATCTTATTTGAGCATCCACTTTTAGTATGGCATTATGTTGCTAAAAAATTTATTGTGTCATAAAGCTCTTGCATTTTCTATCTAATATATCTTCATCATATCATCGTGATATCCATTTGATCATTTACCATATCAGTCCTACAAACATGCTGCTGGTTTCATAAGGGATCACATTCTTCCATCAATACATCAAAAGAGCAAATCAAATGGAGCTAGGGTGCACTCTTCGTCAACTCTATCTGAGGAGAAAGAATAGTGTTAGATGAAGGAATTGTGTATGTATTACATTATCTTCTATGTTATTTACTTTTAATATTTTTTTGTCTTCAAGTACAGATTGAGATATAGAATATCATAAGCCAATTTGACACATAACTATACCTCTTACAAATTCACAACTAACAATTTCGCCGGAATATTCACCACCAACAATTCACTGTGGGAAAATTCATGGCCATGACAAATTCAGCTCAAGCAAAATTCACCACCAGCAATTCAGACTAGGGAAAATTAATCCCAGATTTGTGGTGAAATTTCCTAGAACCGTTTTAATCAAATACCAAATCCAAAACATTAAAAAAATAGGAACATTATTTTTTTATCAATACACATAAAAGTCCCTCTATTACGAAAATATTAGTCATTACAAAGAAATTCCTAACAAGTAATTAGAAAATATTATATGCCATCTACAACAATATTCAACTAAGAAATAGCTGTAAAAATGGTGGAAACATCAAAACACAGCATATTTCCAGTAAATCTGATTTAAGGTGTGTTCCTTTCTATCAAGATATTGATAAAACCCCACTCCTTTGGTGGGCACTCACTAAAAGCCAGTCGTAACAAGGGCACCCACAGAGTGCACAATCACCATATTTACAATATATGTTATTCGTCTCTACATAAACAACACATGGATTGACCACAACTCTTTAAAAGATGTTATATACCAGATCTTTATAGTAAATTATATATATATATATAGAAGATGATACTCCAATAACTGAATTAAACTTGTACCCTAAAGTGAAATATTGGACTGCTTTCACTTACATTGAGAGCCAGAAAGGAAGCTTGCTTGTGAGCGCCCTTAGAGATAAACGATAGACATGCACTTTGATCAAAATTATTGCAGTTGCAGAAACTCTTAACAGAACACAAGATGATAACGATTACGATAACGTTTTAACAACTCCAGGACATGGGTGAACAATTTATATAGTTAAACAATGTCGTTGACAAATTTCTTTAGTTACATAAATAAATATAAATCTTCTATTTTCATTCGAAGCTCAAATCAGACCGCTCTCATTACCACAAGCTGTTTTCTCTCAAAGCAATTTTTGAGATAAATTCCAAAGAACTTCTAAACCTTTTCAACATCTGTTTGAACTTTTCTTTTAGTTGGCTACCATTACTTCGTTGATAAATTGTCAGAATTTTTCTTTTAGTTGGCTACCATTACTTCGTTCATAAATTGTCAGAAGATGATACTTTAGGAGAATTTTGATAAATTTATTATAGGATAGTATTTCATATGATATCGATAAGAAATCTCAATAAATGAGCAAATGTTTCTCGTTGTAGTTGGTTAGGATTTTTTTTTATTAAAAACATTTGTAATCGGATGTGAAAAATTTCCTACATAGTTACAATCAAAAACATTTATTCATAAGTAGAAATATTATGTCATTAAATTTTGATATGTTATGTTCATGTTTCTTTGAATTTATATGTAATAATCTATTGAGCTTATTTCAGGTTTCATCTAGTACTTAATATAGAATTGCATTAACAATTATTTTCTGACTATTGTTGCACATATCAGATATTGTTGAGCAATTGTAAAGCATAGATTTGAACCTTAGTAACATCACTATTGCAATTTGTATTGATCAGATTAATGCCATGTTGATCAAAGAAATGAATGATGAGTATATCCCGCTGTATTGGATGGTGAAGAATAATAGTTTACATAGTAGGGAAATTGTTTAACCAAGAATCAAATTTGGCATAAGTTTCCTTATCTAGCATAAAACCAGTTGTAATAAGTTCAACTGTTTATCAAGAAGGGATGGATAATCTAGATATTGTCTCTAAGCCACCTCAATGGTAGTTTATGATAAGAATTGTGATCTTGAAAAAAAAAGATACTAAAATAAATAATTTCATTTTCAATATTTTGAGTTTTCTAATAAGATTGTCTATATTCTACTGTCTCTTTCAAAATTTAAGGGTATGAGTCACTTGTCACTAACAAGTGATGTGGTTCTTTGATAACTACAAAAAAACCCTAAATAATAACTAAATATAAAGCATATAACTAGAGTATAAGACATGCATGTATCATACATTTATTTTTCCATTTTGTATACACTCTTAAAAAATTAAAAACATTTCGTATAAACAATTGTAGTTAAGGAATACTTAGGAAAAAAATTCTAGATTGTGATCAACAAAATGTAAATAGTAGAAAGTCAAAAGGAAATACCTTCAATATTTTCCACAATGAATGTTTTTTCTTATCCATCTTCCATTTGGGCACATCTCCCATTTCATGTAGATTTCTTCTTTGCATTGAAGCCAATTTTCTTCAAAATTTTCTGGGAGAGAAATTGCACGTTGTTATCCTTTCTCCCATGTATGTTGAAATACCCATTAAAAAAAAAAAAACAAAACATATGCAAATTTTTGAAGTTATTTGAAATTAATAAGCATTAAAATATAAAAAATATGACATTAAATCATAAAAAAATGGACATTATGACATAAATTGTATACATCATTTATGTTTGATTTTAAAATTTCTTCCTGAGTCCTCCATTGATACCACAACACAACCCAATCGCATTTCTAAAGACATGAGGTCAAACAAAACATTGTTTTAGAAACACAAAAACAATGAATTGTTTGATGGTCATGTTAGCAAATTGACTATAATGTGTCACACTACAACTTACTCCGATGCTGGCCCATATATTTCGATATTTTTGTTTGGTACTTTCTACCAATACTAGGTCCTTTGTTGCACTTTGCAGACTTATTCAATATTTTCTTAGCACAAAAAAATACTCACATATTTTTCTCTCTAACATGTTGGACAATACCAATTGTTAATATATTTTGGTTTCACTTTTTGTTTCAAACAAGTAATATGAAATAACTCTTCAAATATCACATATCAATGTTTTTATATCTACCAAATAATTACACATTTTACAATTTTGTTTCATGATGCCATCACCAACAAACCCTGGATGTTTTGTCATGTTCCAAATTTTAGAGAATCAAAACTAAAACCATTAGTGCCATTTAAAATGTACTCAAATGATTCTTCATAGTATATATCTTTACTTGAAGTCAACCCACCTAGTGCACATTTACTGGTTTCAACAATGTTCTTTTCTGTAGTTCATAATGAACTTCCTGAAGTAGAAGCATTATGATCCTGACATTGCAAGTTGGCCCTTGAAAATTCGTATTGAAGGATAGTTGATATATCCTTGGATTTATGTAGTTGTTATAATCTTCATCAATTGGCCTCTTACAATTCGAAGGTCATCAATAGATCCAATGCCATTAATTTGAATAAAGTTGGTATCAGAAAGTTTTTTAGGTTTTTGTGAGCATGTTTTTCTCTTTTGAGACAAACATATACCATTTATAACATATTCGCTAAAAGTGTTTCGATGAAAGTAAACATTTGAGAAGATATAAATTAGATTCCCTTGCTCAAGAGTATAGCTCTCGAACAATGGAAACAAGTTACTGTATGCATCACAAAAATGAAAGATGATAAAACAAAACCATATATATCTCAATGACAAGGATTTTAGTATTAGGTGAAGGGAAGACATAGTAGGATAAAAGTTTAAAACTTAATCTAAATAAAATAAGATAACAAAGCATCACAAAATTGAAAGATGATAAAACAAAACCATATATATATATATATATAACAAGGATTTTAGTATGAGGTGAAGGGAAGACATAGTAGGATAAAAGTTTAAAACTTAATCTAAATAAGACAAGATAATAAAGAAATTTGATACAGCAATAGACCATATATTGTGCTGTAGAAAAATAAATGTAGGATAGTTTTAACTACAATATTATAACAGCGATAAACTCAGAGCTTTCAACTTAGCGATAGGAAGTGAATGTGTGAGAATTGGGAATTCAATTTTACAATAGTAACTTAACCGATCAGAATTGGAAAGAAACTCAACCAAGTACAGTATATTGTGCTATATATAAGATTGTAGGAGTTGATTGCAGAAAATCCAAGGTTTGTTGGTAATGGCATCATGACATGAAAATTTAAAATATGTAAAATATGTAATTGTTTGGTAGTTTTAAAAACTTTGATATGAGATATGTGTGAACAGTCATTTCATATTACTTATTTGAAACAAAAGTGAAATCAAATGACATTACAATTGGTAAGGTCTAACATGTTAGAATAAGAGAAAAAAATGTGAATATGTTTTTTCTACTAAGAAAAGATTGAATAAGCCTGTAGAGCACAACAAGAGAACACATATTGGTAGCACGTACGAGTTAGAAATGTTCAAATATATGGGTCAGCCATCATAGTTGCATCAACACATTATAGTTAATTTGCTAATATGAACAGGAAATTCATTTTTTTTGTGTTTCTAGAACAATGTTTCGTTTGAAAAGGCAAGTTTTGAATCTTCGAACAGCGTAGGGGGTGGGGGTTCGAGGGAATCTCAGGCGAATGCAGAGACCTCTTCAGGTTCAGAAAAAGGTAAGTCGGGTTCTGATGATAAGGACGTCCACGAAAAAGTCCAGGTGGAGCCAGGTGGAAAGGATGGATCCTCAGTTCCCAAAGTTGTCGTGGATATGTCGGTCAAGGGGGATGAAAAAGGTAAGTCGTGGACTTCGTTGTTTGGCTTTAAGCCAAATGAAAAATCTTCTTTTCCCCTTGTGCGTATCCTTTCTGATCAGGGGTCTGGAAAGTTTTCTATCTCTGTGCCGGATGAAATCATAGACCACAATATTGCTAGGATGGAGAATGTTTTGGTTGGTAAATTTTTGGGTCCTAGGCCTAATATTGAAGTGGTAAGGGAGTTTGTTAAGAATAAATGGAAAACCAGTGGTCTGGTTTCGGTAGCAGCGCTCCCTAGAGGTTTCTTTGCTTTTCAGTTCACCTGTAAAGAGGATTCTAGGGCTGTTCGTAGTGGTGGTCCTTGGATTATCGGAAAGTCTTCCTTGGCCTTGAAGAAATGGTCTTCTAGGGTAGATCTATCTGATTCAATCTTTGAAATGGTGCCAGTTTGGGCTAGATTGCCTGGTCTTCCCTTGGAGTATTGGAATACTGATATCTTCATCGGGATTGCTAGCTCTTTCGGAGAACTTCTATCCATTGACTCAATGACTGCGGCAAGAAAGCGGTTGGTCTTTGCTAGAATCTGTGTTGGGGTTTCTCAAAATGCTAATCTTCCCTCCTCGATTGACATCCAATCTAAGTTAGGGGTGTGGAAGCAAGCTATTGAATTTGAAACAACACCCTTTGTTTGTTTCAAATGTCGAAAATCTAGGCATTGGGCTAAGAAATGTCCGCTAAATAATAAAAGCGAAAAGGAGAAAGCAGCCAACCCTAAGAATGTTTGGAAAAAAAAAATCAGAGGAGGTGAAGCTTGTGCCTGTTCCAAATTCGAAGGAGAATCTTGAAGGATGTACTTTTCCTCAAAACTTGAAGGATACTCATAAACACTTGAACGAGGATGCTTGCTTTGAGTCTGAAGGTACCTGCTCTCAGGTTCCTAAGGATCCTAAATATTTCTTCTCCCCCCCTGGGGAAAGAAAGGATGGCTTTTCTTCCGAGGTGGGAGCTTGGGAAACTCTGGAGAAGGCTGCTTCCAGAAATGAAGTTTTGGGTTTAGTTCTATCCTCTCCTCTGTTGTCGGATGGATGTATGAGTGTTCCTGGGCTGGAGGAAATACCCATTATGGGTTTATCCCTGGAGATAGGAATTTCGGCCCCTGTTCCTTTTAATAACCCTTGCTCTAATGGGGTTCAGTCTCTGGAGGGAGCCAATCTAAAAGTAGTGAAGGACACTTATGAGATCCAAAGTATGAATATGAAAACACCTAATCTCAATACTCCAGAAACCAAGAATGGTTTAATGGATACCCTCCCTTGGGACCAGAGACTGTTACCTGAAAAGGATGGGGAATTAGGCAGAGAACTGGAAAGCCAAGATGAAACTATATGGGAGGAGGATATCTCACATTCAAAATCCAAAAAAGAAAAAAAGAAGGTGAAGGAATCTTCTAGTGGAATGGTCACCAGAACTAGAGCCAAGGCCGATTGTGGGATGTCCAAGCCTTACCTGGGAAGAAAATCTGAAAAATGGCAAAGGGAGCAAGGTAGCCTTCAGGATATTGCGGATGGTATCCAAATGACCATCCCGGAGATACTTCAATCACCAGGTAAGAAATGAAAATTATGTCTTGGAATATAAGAGGGTTGAATAGCCGTCATAAAAAGGATGTTTTGCAAAATTTTGTTAGGGATCATAAACCCCATATTCTTCTTATTCAAGAAACTAAAATGCCTAAAGATAAAGTAGAAAATCTTAAAAAATGTCAGAACTGTGGGGTTCATGGAAATAGTTCTGCGGGAGCTTCGGGAGGTATAGTTACTTTCTGGAATAAGTTGTTTATTAAAGGTGAACCCTTAATGGAGAATGGTAATGTTGTAGCTACTAGATTCACCCACATAAGAGACAATTTTTGCTGGGTCCTTTCCAATATATATGCCCTGAATTGTAAGAATGCTAGAAATTCTTTTTGGCTAGAGTTATCTGGTTTTCGTAGATGTTTTGCCAATGAACACTGGTTGGTCATGGGTGATT
>VDFB02330267.1:0-43253 GCA_007258455.2 Sequoia sempervirens
AATTAAATAAATTATTCAAACATCATTAAAAAAAGTCCAAACAAATAAATGCAACTTTCTTTGTAAAAGTCAAACATGATTTGCACGTTCAACTTAAAAAGATTAATTAATTAATTCAATTAATTACCCTCATCCACTTTTATGATTGAAAAGAAAAATTCCCGATCCCACTGGTGCTCCTCTAATTGACATTGATTTATCTATTTCCTAAAAGTGAATTCATTTTGTTCTTTAATCCCATTGAAGCAGCATGATTTCTTAATTCCTACGAGGATCCCGGCAATCTATTTTTCATAATTCCAGCGGGCACTCAAATTGATTTCATCAATCACACTGATTACGTAATCAAAATCCATTGATTCTTCCCATATAATTCCTCTCAACGGTTTTGAACTGTTGATCAAGATATTCTACTATGCGATCTCGATCGTTCATTTCAAAACACAAAATCTATATAACAATCATCTTCATTCTAAAAAACGATCGGAGAATTGACATCTTTTGCACAATGAAATAAGTTGAAATTACAATCATATTCTTAAAGGACTTTGACACACATTTTCGATCGACACACACATTTGAAGCTTTTGCAACACATCAATGGAGGCTTCGCATTGATATAACAATCCAACATCATTGCGAATACACTTCGACAAGGGATGATAACACTATGTTTTTTGAATCCAATTTATGTTCTCTTCTTTGATTACATTGTTTGATTTCATTTCTTCGTAGTTTGATTTCGAGAGTAATGGGTATGAATCTAAAGCTTTCATTTGAATTAGATTAGTTTAATTCATTTATGTTTGATTTCTCACGTTTATCGATTTCCCCTTTACACATTTTGGCATGCCCGGTGGGACCATGGTCCTTAACACTAACATTTTTATGAGTTTTAATTGAGCAGTTTCAGGTTTTAGAACGCAGAAGCATTTTCCAAAAACGCACTCGAAAAGTTTTCACGCAAAAGCTACAGGAACCTCACACGGTCGCTCCTTCATTTCTGCCGTAGTTGCCTCTTTTTTCAACCTCTTTTGAATTTTTTGATTGTTGTTGCTTCGAAAATAGGGCCGCTTTTGAAAATTTGGTCCACAATTGCTAATGATAGGGGTGCTTTTGAATTTTCTAACTGTAGTTGCCAAAAATAATAGGGTTGCTTTTGCTTTGTGTATTTTTCGATTTAAATCTGCAAAGTAGTTTTTCGATTACTAACGCTAACAAGTGGTTGTTTGAAATGTTTTGTGTTTGTTGACTTTGTGTAGCTCTTGCAAGGATATGGTATACTTCACATCAAGAACAACTAATGCTTTCATTGTAGAGAAGGTGAATGGTCCAAAGCCCAATTTAAAAAAAAAAGCTTTCTAGTTTAGAAAATCACTTCGAAATTAGTGCTATAAAAATGAACCCCACAACTTGCACGCTTTTGATTTGGTGCTTTAAAAAGAATTTTTAAAAGCTTTCTAGTTTAGAAAAACACTTTGAAATTGGTGCTATAAAAATGAACCCTACGACTTGCACGCTTTCGATTTGGTGCTTTAAAAAGAACTTTTCAAAAGCTTTCTAGTCTAGGGAAAATCTTTTGATTTGGTGCCTTAAAAAAATAATTTTTCAAAAAGCTTTCATAGTTTAGGTAATTTTTTTTGATTTGGTGTCCTAAAAAGAACTTTCAAAAAGCTTTCATAGATTAGAACAACACTTTATTTTTGGCACTCTACAATGGAATGCTCTCTTTTGACCAACACTTCCATTATGTTGACGAAACAAGCAATTTTATTTTGTTGACCACAATTAAGACAAGGATTGTAACAAACACTCAAGTTGGTGCTTAAAACTAGACAAAGACATGCTGATTTGCACATTGCCATCTATTTGTTTGAAATTTAGATTACTTCATTTTGGTGCACATAAAAACAAATTGCTATCTTGTTTACACTTCATTTGTTTTTTTGGATAACACCGTTCGAGGGGTTTAAAAAGAATATTGCAATGAATTGTATACTGTGTCTTCCATGTTTGGAAAACTAAGTGTCTATCCTCTCTCCTCACGTCTTTTGGCCATCTTGGGTGACGAAAAGCATTTTGAGTTTCACACTTGTTTTATTTCAAAAGCATTACTTTTAGAGGGCCTGCCTTCGAGGCACATCCCGCGTTGGAGAACTCAAAGGCGACACAAAGCAGTTTTTCACTCAGACTGCTATATAAATGATCAAGGCTAAATGCCAAACAACTTGCATTGGAGATTACTTTGCTGTCAGTGCCATTCATGGAAGGGGAGGTACCATTGTGTATATTGAGCCCCAAGTAAGTTGGTTAAAGCCCTTAGTGGCTTGCTGGACGCTAGCAAAGCGTTGGATCCCCTGAGCATGACTAAGAACCAATGTAGTAGAGGCCACCTTTTTAGCCAAAACATTATTTGAAAGTGGTGCATCGGAACTTTGCTTTTGAAAAGTTACATACCAAGCCTGACCTATGGTTGAGATTAAAACACTCTCGATAAGTTGCATGTAAAATCATCCCTTTGGGGCATGAGGGAAACCCATCTAAAAGAACATGTCTATCTCTAGGTTGTAAATTGTTTTCATGAACTTGCCAACATTCTCAGTTACTTTGGACATCAAACACTTTGCTTGATTTTCAAATAAACACATCAAAACAAGCATTGAACATGGTTATCAAACTTCAAACCCTTTAGACTTAGCGTGAATACTTTGAAAAGAGCCCTATATTTGCACTCCTAAAAAGACATCTTAAATGAATATCTTTAAAGGTTTCCGAATATTTAGGCTTACATTTCAAGTCACATTAAGAACAAAGTCAACATTGGAAACTATGGCTTTAGTATTTGGACTTTCACAAGCTTTGAACTTTTGTGGTAAGAGACTTGCTTAAGTTATAGACATTTAAGGTCAAATAGTTTTGATTGTTCTGTTGTATCGTATCACTTGCCAACATTCTCAAATCAAATCAAAATGAGACATCAAATCTGTAAATTTACCTAAACTGCTGCCAACATAGAAACTGGAAAAACAAATCTGAACAGAAGCCGCTACTGCTACTATTTCTTCTAATATTGACCTAAAACTAGCCATAGTCAACCAAAAACCTACTGCTTTTGCTCTCTGGATTTTGATAGTTAGTGTAAAAAAACCTATTGCTTTTGCAAAACTGAACACACTGGACATAAAATTGCCACAACCAATCCTAACATTGCCGCACTTGACATATTTTCTTAGCCGTAGTTGACTTAAAATTGATCACTTTTAATCAAGACAACTACTTTTGCCTGCACAAGTCACGAGTCAAAAAAATACAAACAAAGGCCGCTTTTGAGAAATCCTATTGTAGTTGCTTTTCAGACTTATTGGTCGTAGTCAACTTAAAACTGGTCACTTTTGACATAAATTACCGCTCTTGTTCTAAGATTTCCGCTTTTGCTCTATTTTCTGGTGCAATTCAGAAGACTAATCTGAAACTAGTTATAAATCTTTTTGAGAACAAAATAATTAGACACCCAAAACACCTCATAATCCATTTGTAAAATCAAACACCTCATCCTAGTTTTAGGATTCAAAATCAAAACACAACCTTGGATTATTCCTTCACTCAAAATTCTAAGATATCAACATTTGCTTGAACCTCAAAGCTAGTTCAAGTAGATTCTTCACAACATATCCTCTAGAAAAATGAAGTGAAATATCAGTCTAGGTTTTCAACATTTTGAATCCCAAAAATAACATAATTTCCAAGACATCCAAAACATCACTAAAACTTTAGGGTCTTGAGTATCACAAAAAACCATATCAAAACACCGACACTGACCATTTGGCATCCAATTGCTACAGTTCAACAATCAAATCTTATGACACCTATTGTACAACCAAACCTCACATGAATTGAAGGTGAGCAATCAGACATCATTAGTAGTTTGAGAAGCTCTATATTTGAGAAAAATGAAACACCAACTCAGTGGAGAAACACAACTAATATACTAGACAAAGAGGAATGGTAAATAGATCTAGCGTTCAAAAGGTCCATATTACCACCTCCTGCGTGGCAATAAATACCATCTTTTTAAAACAGAAAAATCTCAAAAACACTCAAAAACACTCAAAAAACCAGAAAATCCCAAAAACAGAGCATTAGTTCATTCCATAAGTTAGAAATCACCAACTTTCACAAAATCTTAGCACTTGTTTATGACAACTACGAAATGCCAACATAGAAAAAAGATTGAAGCCAACAAAAGTAGCTCTAGTATGCTCCCAACAAACACCACAAATGACGGAAGTGACCCATGGGGTTGTCGACCAAGTGACCTTATAACTCCTCGAAAGGAACCCACATTTAAGGCAACACCAAATCAACCACCAAGTGAGGAGTAATCCGTAGACAACAAGGAATGATGGATAAATCAAACCAAAACCCAAAGGATAGGGTCATAGAAGAAGTGGATAGTGAGGAAGAATTCTTTCAACACTCCAACAATCCCAAGGTACTTAAACTAATGGACGAATTGTTAGGAAAGGATCCAAATGCTTACTTCAAATTAGCACAAAGTGGTGCTAAATTACTTATAGAATTTAATGTGGAAAGTCTTAAGGATCCTAACCTCATTCCCTTAGGGGATAACTCAATTGTGAGAAAAATACCCAAACCAATGGAAATTTTGAACATGCCACCAATCTTCTCACAAAACAATGATCAACCTAAACAAAAATCACTGGACAACCCTTTGTTTAGGAAATCGTCCCAAATCGAGCAAGTAGTAGTGGCCCAACAATATCAAGAAGGTCCACCTCAATACATGCCACAAGGTAGCATCCCACCACAAGGACAATACATACCACATAATGCATCATATATTGATCCTTCAACCAACATACCAATACAACAAGGTGTACCACCAATGTACTACCAGGGTACCCTTCAATACAATTCATCCCAACAACAAGGTGTACTACCAACACACTATCAGGGTAACCTTCAAAAAAATTCATCCCAACAACAAGGTTTACTTCCACCACATTATCAGGGTAACCTTCAATACAATTTATCCCAACAACAAGGGGTACCACCAACACACTACCAGGGTAACCTTCAATACAATTCATCCCAACAACAAGGTGTACCACCAACACACTACCAAGGTAACTTTCAAAACAATTCGTCCCAACAACAAGGTGTACCACCAATGCACTACCAGGGTACCCTTCAACAGAATCAACCAAAACAAGGTGTACCACCAACGCACTATCAAGGTACCCCTCTTCAACAAAATCAACAAGGACTTAACCCTCCTTCCATACAAAAAAGGACTTAATCCTCCTTACAATAAACAAGGACTTAACCCTCCTTACATTCAACAAGGACTTAATCCTCCTTCCATACAATAAGGAATTAACCCTCCTTACATTCAACAAGGACTTAATCCTCTTTTCATACAACACAGACTTAACACTTCTTCCATCCAACATAGTTACCAAGGTCCTATACCTCCACAATACCCAACCTATGACCAAACAAACATTTTGGGGCAACAAGGCTACTGCACATAAGGACCGCAAACAAATGTACCAAATACGAAGTTAGGCATGCAACTACAAGCCCCAAATCAAAAGATATTGGACATCCAGATTGGAAAACCAAAGAAGACCTACACTGTACAGGATATATGTCCGTTCCCTTTTGATCGCTCAATTACTATGCTCCCCTTTCAATTTTTTTTTGAAATACCAAAATTTAACAAGTACAATGGAAAAGGTGATCCGATAGAACATGTGCGATATTTCTTGGTAGCTTGCATGGAAGTACAAAACAATGATTCCTACCTATCAAGACTTTTTCCATGCAGTCTTATTGGTCATGCTATGGAATGGTTCTCCCATCTACCACTAGGTATTAAGAGTTTTTATGAATTAACTAACAAGTTTGTGGATCACTTTTCATTCAACATAGAACAAGATGTCACCATCACTAACCTCTACAAGATTAAACAAAGTCAAGGAGAATCCTTTACATCCTACCTACAAAGATGGAGACATAAAGCTAGTAGGTGCAAGTGGCCTATTCCTGACAAAGAACTGATGAGATATATTTGTTTCCAATGTACAAGAAGAAATCAATTACCAACTCACCATGTTGTGCCCCAATAACTTTGAAGAGACTATTGAAAAGGGACTACTCATTGAAAGAGCTCTCATAGCAAGGGGAGTCATTAAACTTAAAAACTTAAAAGACAACTCTTCTAGTTTGAATGAAAAACCTAAGATTTGGGCCAAGAATAAAAATGTTACGAATGATGGAGTAGTTGATGCTAGAGCTGTATGGAACGCGCAAAATCCCAATGGACCACAAAACAAAGCCCAAGTTGCACAAACGAGCTACGCTCCCAACAATCCCCAAAACAATCAACTCAGCTATCCCCAAAACAATCAATCGGATAACCAAAAGACAAACTAGGGAGGACAACAAAGACAATGTAACGAAGCAAGGAGAAAATTTACTCAATTAGGAGAAACACTTGAGACAATCATGCACAAATTAGTTCAACAAAACCTCATCAAAGTCAATGAGCGCACAAACTATGAAGATCTGAGTTTTAAAACACCATGGTACAATGAAAAAGACTTATGTGAGTTTCACAAGATCAAGGGACATACGAAGGATAATTGCATGAGACTTTAACATATAGTGCAGGACTAAATCACAAGGGAGAAGTTGATATAGAACACCGTCCTAGAAACAAATACCTCCAAATCTATACAAATCCAATTCCTAACCATGCTAATAAAAATGACAAAGGGAAAGAACAAGACTATCGCAATGCCAACTACACCTATGGTGGCATCGTCATAGGTACCCTCTCCCAAGTAGGTGACATTAGGGTCAATGTGTTAACTATATGAGGCAGAGACCCTGAATGTAATGTAACTACTCATTGAGGGAAATCCACAATACAAGGAGCCCTACCTAAACCCACAACTAAGTCATCCAATGACTATAGTATTGTGGAACAATTGAAGAAGACTCCTGCTTTGATTTCCATCCTAAAGTTGTTGAAATTATCACCTGTGCATAAGGAAATACTAGAGAAAGCTTTGGAAGCATCGATCCTTGATGACTTCAATCCTAATAAGTTTCAAACCATGGTTGGAAAATTCACGACCACTCACCATTTAGTCTTTTCTAAGAAAGACCTCCCACATAAATTGTTCCACAACCAGGCCCTCTATATAGAGGTTGGTGTCCACAAACATAAAGTCAAAAGAGTATTGATAGATAATGGTGCAGGTCTAAACATTTGTACCTTGAAATTTGTTAAACAACTAGGGTATTTTGATGATGTAATTGACAAGGGAAAATGCATCACTATAAGGGATTATGATGACCTTGAAAGAAATTTAGAAGGAACCATCAGGCTTCCTATACATATAGGATCGACAACAATAGAAACATCATGTTAGGTATTGGACCTTGAGCTACCATATAACCTTCTTTTAGGATGCCCATGGATTCATGCACTACAAGTAGTTCCTTCGACATTTCACCAGTGTCTGAAATTTCCTCACGAAGGAAAGGAGGTTGCACTATACGCTGATCCTAAACCCTTCCACTACTGTACAAAATTGGAGGATAAATACAAAAAAATACAACAAGTACCTAGTAATGATATATCATTCCACTCCTCATATGTTGACCCATCAAAACTACCATCAACCTCAGCGAAACCATCACCAACTAAGGTACCTAAATTTGATACCAAGATCCAAGTAATTGACAAGGGTAACAAAAACTATCATTTCAATCAAGCCTTTTGTATTGGAATGCTTCCCCCAACACCAAAGGTTTATGGAGGGCCTAAGGAGATCAAACATGTTCAATCAGTAACAATGATAGTCAAGCCCATGATCTTTACCAAGTGGGGAGATATGAAGAATTAGGAAATATTCAAAGAGGACCTCTCGTTAATGATCTACATAGAAGAACAAGAAGAACAAGAACAACTACAATCCCTTCCTATTGATCTTAGTAGTAAAGGTATCAACTAGCTAAAAAAATGGGATACACTGGAAAAGGTGGCCTTGGGTGACAAAAACAAGGTAGATGGGAACCTATTATAGTGGAACAAAGAAAGAAGAACATGGGACTAGGCTATGGTTCGATAAATGTGGGTACTCCAAACACTAGATGTGCCTCTCTAGAGAAAAGAGCTCCTTCTACTAACGTTAAGACATTGGATACCTACCATCATATAAAAAATGACTTACCAATCGAGGACCTATTTAAAAGCTTTAGAATAAGTATAGTCCCTACCCGACCTAGAAAACCTATACTTAAAGACTATACTTATGAAACAAACTCCAACACATATGAATGTGATTCCCTCACTTCTAGTGACAATGACCTAGATACTCAATGGGAGAATGATGCCACAACTATATTGACCATTTCGACAACTTTCATAAGCTTTATAGATAACAATGACAACCTACCCCTCTGCTACTTTGGATCAATTCTAGAACGATAAAGCAATTGCAGAGTTTATGGGACTTCGAACCGATATACCATTAGTAGATCATAAAGTGGGGTTTGTCATGGAACTTGAACAACAAGCATATTTTTGAGGGGAGATTGTGTCCTCTAGTTGCAAAATTGAAAAATATAATGTAAAAATCAAGATGAGATCCCCTAAGGAAAACCACGATGTGGGTCTATCGGATCTTGAAAAGAGAAAAATAAAGGACGAATCTAAGGGTAAAACCTCTTCGAGGAACCTGAGGATAGAGGATTCAATCTCCCTATTTATGAATATCAAGAGAAGTTGACACTCCTAGTTGAAGAAGCTGAACCTATCAATGTTGGTACAACAAAAAAAACCAAGATCACATATAATGCAACATCACTTGATCTTGAAGAGAAACTGAACTTCTTAGTGCTCATTAATGAAAGGAAGATAAACTTCACATGAACATATGCAGACATGCTAGGGCTAGATCCAACATTGGTTGTACACCACCTAGCAATATTTCCTGGGGCTAAACTCATCAACCAAAAACTACGAAAGATGCATCCCCAAATAACACTTTTAGTAAAAGTAGAACTTAAGAAATTGTTAGATGTAGGCTTCATCAGACCAATTGATTATCTAGAAGGATATCAAACCTAGTACCAGTATCAAAGCCCATTGGGGGCATAAGAATTTGCACATATTTATGAAATCTAAACAAAGCTTTCCCAAAAGGTGACTTCCCTCTTCCAAGCATTGATATGATCGTAGATCTAATGGTAGGGAATGAAATGTTGTCACTAATGAATGGCTTATCTAGATATAATCAGATAAATACATCTCCCAATTATCAACATAAAACAACATTCACTTGTGCATGGGGGACCTTCTACTGGAATGTCATGCCATTCGGTCTAAAGAATGCAAGGGCGACCTATTAGTGAGCGATGACTATAATATTTCATGATATGTTGCATACAACTATGGAAGATTATGTGGATGACATAATAGCGAAGTCCATCAAAAGAGAAGATCATTTGACCAACCTTGCAAAAGTGTTTGACAGGCTTGAACAATAAAAATTGAGGCTCAATCCAAAAAAGTGTGTATTCAGAGTAGCATCTGGGAAACTACTAGGATACATAGTATCAAGAAGAGGCATCGAAGTAGATCCTACAAAGGAAAAATCCATACTATCAATGCCTCCTCCCAAGACATTGAGGTAGTTGAGAAGTTTACAAGGCAAACTACAATCCATCAGGCGATTCATCATACAATTGGTAGATAAGTGTCATCCGTTCACCCATCTATTGCACAAAGACATCACATTCAAGTGGGATGGAAGATGTGATCAGGCGTTCCAACAAGTCAAGGAGTATCTACTCAGTCCTCCAATATTAATGCCACCTATTCCAGATAAAGAATGATACTTTATGTCTCTACAACACAAGCAGTACTAGGAGCTCTTCTAGCACAACTAGATGACAACAATAAGGAAAGAGCGGTCTACTACATCGGCCAAACACTGGTGGGCTAAAAATTGAACTATTCACCCATAAAAAGAGCGCGTCTCTCTGTCGTGTTTGCAACACAAAATTTGAGACAATATATCTTGAACAAACAAGTAAAAATGATCTCAAAAGTAGATCCATTAAAGTACCTATTAGCAAAAGCAACTCTAATAGGCATGATTGCTAAATGGGTGATGATACTGAGTGAGTTTGACATAGAGTATGTAGATAGGAAAGCCATCAAAGGACAAATCATAGTAGATCAACTAGCATAAGCACCAATGGAAGATCACTAGCCTCTCACAACAAACTTCCCAGATGAAAGCATACTGTTAATAGAACATACAAGCCATTGGACCTTGTAATTTGATGGGTCCCACACTCAACATGGCTCAGGAGCAGGAATCTTATTTCTCACACCACAGGGAGATATTATACCTAATGCTTACAAAATTACTTTCCCATGTACAAATAACATCTTAGAATATGAAGCATTAATCACAGGACTCAAAATGGCCATAGAGTGGAGGATAAAAGAACTGCAGGTTTATGGAGACTCTCAACTAGTGATTAGGAAAGTAAATGATGAGTATCAAACAAAGGATGAAAAGCTAATACCATATAAAAAAGATGGTGGACAACTTCAAACAATATTTTGTCACCATCATCTTTGAATGGGTTTCCCAAATCAACAACAGAGCAACCAATGCAATGATAATGATTGGTTCACTTCTTGATATTCCACTTAACATTTCTAAGCACGAATTCCTTGTGAAGAAACTACTTATACTAGTATTCAATATCCTAGAATTAGAACAGGTTTGTGTTGTTGTTGGTCCTAACTCACCATGGTACAAAGACACATTTGATTATATCCAACATGGTATCGTACCACCTGACTTGACAATGACCCAAAAGAAAACGTTTTCCTGTAGGACTTCCCGATTCAAAAATCCTAGGCGACACCTTATATCGTCGAATTTTAGATGGCATGTTACGTTGATGTCTTAATGCAGAAGAATCACACACTTCCTTACAAGAGGTACACAAAGGAATTTGTGGGTCCCAATCTAGTGGACCTAACCTAGTACAAAAATTGTTGAGAATAGGGTACTATTGGCCCTCCATGGAACAAGAATGCATTCAATATTCAAGAAAATACCATCAATGTCAACAACATAGCGACCTTATTTACACACTAACATAGGAGCTAAGACCTATCATAACACCATGGCCTTTTTTGCAGTGGGGATTAGACTTGGTAGGTAAGATCTCTCCTACTTCATCCAATGGGAATAAGTTTATTATCACCACAATTGAATATTTCACAAAATGGATAGAAAAAATTCCATTAACTTACAATTCCATTAATAATTTTCTACACCAGGGAGAGAATCTTATGCGCTTTCAAAACGGGTATGCTAGAATTGAACTGCCTCCTCCATTTTCCCTTGTCAGTTTGTTTTTAATGAGATATTTCACCCTTGAGGGTCGCTACATGTCCGTCCATGCCTATTCTCTCTTCTATGCAGTTGAATATTGAGAAAGGTGCTAACCTGCCGCTTCACCAGGGTTTAATGCTTACACTGTATAAATATGCCTTATCGCAGAATCCCCATGGGAATCCTCTAAATGCTAGAGAGGAGAATCCTGACCCTACTGAAGAGGAAAATGTGGAGCTTAGGAGGGTTGAAAACCTTGAAGTTTTTGAACCTATGGTTGTTGAGAATTCTCCTGGCAATCCCTCTGCCGTTGTGGCTAGAAGATTGCTTATCCCCGCCAAGAGTTCCTCTCCAGTGGCTAATGTGTCAAACCCGTCCACACCCCGGTCTTAGAAAAGTGAGGAATCTAAAAATGTGGACATGCTGCTTGCTAGAGCTACCCCTAAAAAATTTAAACACTCTCCCCTGCTACTTGAACTGCCTAAATCCAAGAAAGCTAGAAAAGAGGTCACTCCTCGTGAGGTTATCCATATTTTAGAGGAGGTCATTCAAAAGGAAGAGGGAAAGGAGAAATTACAGGGTCAGGGGTGTGGTGGGAGTGGAGAAAGGAGGTCGACAAGGCTGGTGAAGGCAACATCAAAAGAGAAGAAAGGAAAAGAAAAAATGCCTGTTGATGTGGAGGATATTCTGGGCTACGAGGAATTTGAGGCTCAGGATGATGAGGATTATGAGGATTTTGACTTTGAGGAAACAACCTATGATATGGGGGATGATGATAGGGAAGAGGAATATAAAGATGAGGAAGAGGAGGAGCAAGTTGAGTTGTCTAGAGAAAATATGGAAATTGAGAATGCCGAGGAGGAAGGGCTCTCTGGTCGGGAGAATAATTCTGAAGGTTCCTGTTTTGATTTTCTTAAAAGCAGACTAACTTTCTTGCAAGTTCAATTTGAGGACATGGAGAAGGCACTAGTGACCCTGATGAGATTCTCCAATAGGCTGATGAGATGCGTCATGCTAGGTGCTTCCTCGGGTGAAGCAAAGATAAGCAGAAAACTTAAGAAGCAAGGAAAGGTGGACTCCCTCAAGCTGCTGGATGATACTGAGGGAACTAATTGGTGCGAGTATGTGGCTCTCTTAGGAGAGTATAGGGATTTATTTAAAAAGGCTAGCTAATGGCTTGGGCTACTGTTTTCCTTGTTTTTGATGTGTTTTTTGTTCTATTTAAATATCTGGGACTGTTTGTTTACTATCTTTAAGATCTGGTGGAATACCAGCTGGGACGTTATGGATTTAATCAATGGTCTGCGTAGATTAAACTTTGCTCGTAGTAATTTTGTGTTTTTGATAATTATGGGCTGGACTATAGCTATGATGTTTAATCTGGGCCTGCGTGCCAGTTTCTTGCTATTTTTTGGTATGGCTGGTGGTGTTGTTTCCCACCTTGGTTTCCTTTATTGATCTACTATGTTCCACGGGATTAGGGCCCTTCCCTATTTATATTATCAAAAACATACATCACAGGGAAATAGATATCCAAGTTCATCTTGAATTATATAATCTGTCGATATGGAATTACCCAAACCATCATAATGGAAAATGGAACCCCATTCAAAAACCAAGATGTCCAAGAGCTTTATTCACATTTTCTATCCAACATAGATTCTCTACGCCCTATTACCCCTAAGGAAACAATCAGGCTAAAGCGTCCAATAAAACCATCCTAAAAATACTAAAAAAGACTGTTAATGATGTCGACCGTGATTGGAATTTGCAACTGAACCCAACCCTATAGGCTTATCGAACTAGTATCCGTACACCTACAGGTGCCACACCTTTTTCCTTGGTCTACAGATCTGAAGCTATCTTACCTATCAAAGTTGAAATCCCCTCACTACGAATATCAATAAAAGGCATGGTCAACAATGAGGAGTATCAGGTGTCCATATTAAATGAGTTGGAACTCCTATATTAAAGGTGTTTGAGCACGTTAAACCATCTTTAGTTTTATCAAAATTGGCTCAAATAAAGCTACAATAAAAAGATCAAAACATAAACTTTCAAGTTGGTGACTTGGTACTCAAAGAGAATCAAGAGGTATAGCTGAATCAAGATGGTAAAGGTAAGTTTGAACCCAACTGGTTAGGTCCGTTCATCATCACAACAAGCCATGAATCTGGAGCTTATCAATTGGCTACTCTTGAAGGAGAACCTTTAGCTGAGCCACCAAACAACAACCATCTTAAAAATTTATATACTTAAACACATCAAAATACCCCAGGAAAAAGGGTAAAAATCCAAAAAAAAATAAAAATCAAGAAAATAGTAAAGAGAAATAAAATGTTCTTTAAGTGAAAACCACTTTGTGGTGCTTCTAGAATAGGTACCATAGTGAGAACCTGGCAAACAGGTGCTACGTTTGAATAATACTTGCATCGTTATCTATCAACACTATCTAAAACATCCACTCATTCATCCCATAATAAATGTGTAACCAACCATGGCTTGACGACTGATTAAGTGTTGAAACTTTGCTGCTCCATCAACATCTGTCTCCCCTAGTGAAAGGTAATACTATCTCGAATTGGGGGAAACTTCCTGAAACTGGTAGTAGATTGGATTCTTGTACATCCCATCATGGTAAAAACCTATCAAAATAAAAAACATCTAGAAAAAAAACAAAAAATCAAAACAAAGTAAAAAATAATCAAAATCCCCAAAACATGTTATGCTTTGAGTCAACACCAGTCAAACTACGTGGTCTCTGCATGTATAATGTAGGTAAGTGATGTAGGAGCATCCTGGGTTGTGAGAGCAATCTTGCATCAACCAAAAGAATAAATTTTAATTTTTTATTTTCTTAAGGTTTGGTAATTATGTATTTGGAGAAATAACATGTAATATTTGGCCAATTAATATAGTAAATAAATTGGTCTATATTAATGTTGCAATTTTTTTTGTTGGAGATAATTAAGGAGGTAGTTTTAAAATTTGAAATTCAAAATATACCTTATTGGGCATGAGGTTTGGGAGTTACAACTTGCCATAACTCTTACATTACTTCCTAAATGCCAAAAAATCAAAAAATGGGTGCCCAAGATTGAGCTGTATGCTTTTTGCTATTTTGGGGTCCTGTTGAGTGGAGTCGGAGTCCAAGTTGTCAACCAATTTTGGAAATTTCATGAAAGTGGGTTCAAAGATTCCTTTTAGCATTTTTAATATGTTCATTTAATGTATTTTATGAAGATTTTTACCAGGTTGGGTCATGGAGAATGAGGAGTTACAGGAGAGCTAAGGTTGAATGCAATATTTAAGTCTTAGCTTGTCAAATTCATAGGTTGCTTTTGTAGATTTTTGGAGATTCAGTCTCTCATGGAGTGTAGAAATTTATTCTTGGGCAGATTGGAGTCATGTTTGTGCAGGTTTTGAGAGGTGTTGCAGCAGAAAATAGATTATGATATCCATGATTGAAGATTAGCAAAGTTGGTTGTGGAAGAAGGCAGATTGAAGAGTCAATTTTATAGTGCAAGTGAAGGTTGAGAGTTCCAAATGAGGTGAAATTTCAGATTGTTGAAGGAAGGTTGTTGTTGAAGCATATATTGAAGGTTTAATGGTGTTATATCAGATTTATAGATGTTTATTTTAAATCCAACAAGCTTATCCACTTGTAATAAACACATGTATTACAGATTTTGTGAGGAAACAATGTATTTTTTCTCATTTTGAGACACAAATATGGAGTTTTTTGCTATGCATGTATTATTTGAGTTTATTTATGGTTTATTGATCATATTAAACTAGTTGGGTTGTGTTTGGATAATTGGATTTAAGTTTCTACTTGTTGATAACACAGTGTTATGCAAACAGTGAATTCTTGGGGTTTTGAACATATTTCCTTTAAAATCTGATTTTTATTTTTAGTTTGGTTGAAGGGAGAATATATTTTATTTGAGAAGGTTTGTGTGGTTTATTTTGATTGTCTGGTTCCATCTTACATTAGTGGTATCAGAGCAGGAGTTCCTGAGTGTGCAACAATGTCCAACGTGAGGCAGTTTGCACCAGGACCTGAGAGGTTGGTGTGTGTGTGTGAATTTTTTCTTACAGATGTATGTGCAAGTTGCAGGAGGAACTACTTAGAGGATTTGAGGAGTTGAGGTTTTTGGGGTTGTGAAAAGATTGTTGAGTGTGAGGTAGTTTGCAACAAAACCTAAAAATGTTGAAGATTTGTAAACAAATCACTGAATGTGAGGCAATTTACATATGTAAAACTTGAGGATTTGAAGATTTGTGTTGTTAAGGATTTGAGAGTGGAAATTATTTGAAGAAATGCCTAAGAAGAAAGGAATAAAGTTTGTCATAGTTGTGTATGCAGGAGAACAAGAAGGAGAAAATGTTGCAAAAGTATGCTTTGAGGATAGCATGAAGAAAAAGAGAAAAGGTGAAGTTGTAGAGGTTGAAGGCAAGAAAGAGGAAATTGCAGTAGTGGATGAGAGTCCTTTCGAGGAAAAGAAAGAATTGGAAAGCGAACATGTGAGTAAAGACGATAATTTAATAATGCAAATTGAAGAAGTTGAAAGAGAATGGAATGAGTTGATTTCAGGTAGAACAAAGGTTTTAGCAAAAGGTGAGGTAAGAAAAAAAATTAATATTTTCTTTGAGGAAGATAGGAATGTAGAAATGGAGAAATTTGTTGCAGCAATTAAAGGAACTAATGCAATTTTTTTTTTTGAATGCTATTATAAATAAGGATTTGAGGATAATGAGGTTGTAGTGGAGGAGAATATTGATTCATATTTTATTAAATTTGAGAATGATGATGATTTTCATAATGTGAATGAGTTAGATCAGAAGGATTTTGTTAGTGATGTATGGTATGCAGAGAAAGATTTGTATGGTGTTGCAGAGTTAAGTGCAGGAGCATTTTTGTGGAGGTGGATGGACTATGGTGGGTTGAATCCCACAAGATTAGAGGAGAGTGAGATTTGCATTTGGAGGAGGTGGTCGGTCTATGGTGGAATTGGTTCCACATTCAAGAGGCTGAGTGCAGAGAAGAGTTGTCGAAGGAGGAGGATGCTTATTTTAGCTAGGTGTTGGAAGAGAAGGAAGAAGAACAAATCACATGTATCTATTTCAGTAATGGTGTTTGTTGCAGATTTCTTGCAATCTGAAAGGGTGGTACTACCAGTCAACTCCATTTTGTGAATCCAGATTCACAAAATTTTCCTACCCTGGGGTCTAATGCAGGAGCATCCTAGGTTGTGAGAGCAATCTTGCATCAACCAAAAGAATGAATTTTAATTTTTAATTTTCTTAAGGTTTGGTAATTATGTATTTGGAGAAATAACATGCAATATTTGGCCAATTAATATATTAAATAAATTGGTCTATATTAATGTTGCAATTTTTGTTGTTGGAGATAATTAGTGAGGCAGTTTTAAAATTTGAAATTCAAAATATACCTTATTAGGCATGAGGTTTGGGAGTTACAACTTGCCATAACTCTTACATTACTTCCTAAATGCAAAAATAAAATAAAATGGGTGCCCAAGATTGAGTTGTATGCTTTTTGCTATTTTGGGGTCGTATTGAGTGGAGTGGGAGTCCAAGTTGTCAACCAATTTTGGAAATTTCATGAAAGTGGGTTCAAAGATTCCTTTTAGCATTTTTAATATGTTCATTTAATGTATTTTATGAGGAATTTTACCAGGTTGGGTCATGGAGTATGAGGAGTTACAGGAGAGCTAAGGTTGAATGCAATATTTAAGTCTTAGCTTGTCAAATTCATAGGTTGCTTTTCCAGATTTTTGGAGAAGTCTCTCATGGGGTGTAGAAATTTCTTCTTGGGAAGATTGGAGTCATGTTTGTGTAGGTTTTGGGAGGTGTTGTAGCAGAAAATAGATTATGATATCCATGATTGAAGATTAGCAAAGTTGGTTGTGGAAGAAGGCAGATTGAAGAGTCAATTTTACAGTGCAGGTGAAGGTTGAAAGTTCCAAATGAGGTGAAATTTCAGATTGTTGAAGGAAGGTTGTTTTTGAAGTATATATTGTAGGTTTAATGGTGTTATATTAGATTTCTAGATGTTTATTTTGAATCCAACAAGCTTATCCACTTTGAAATAAACACATGTATTGCAAATTTTATGAGGAAACAATGTATTTTTTCTCATTTTGAGACACAAATATGGAGTTTTTTGCTGTGCATGTAATTTCATGTATTATTTGAGTTTATTTATGGTTTCTTGATCATATTAAACTAGTTGGGTTGTGTTTGGATCATTGGATTTAAGTTTCTACTTGTTGATAACACAGTGTTATGCAAACAGTGAATTCTTGGGGTTTTGAACACATTTCCTTTAAAATCTGATTTTCATTTTTAGTTTGGTTGAAGGGAGAATATATTTTATTTGAGAAGGTTTGTGTGGTTTATTTTTATTGTGTGGTTCCCTCTTACATTAGCAAGGATTATTAGCCCCTGAGGCCTTAGGTCAGTCCCCTTAGGTGTCTATCATGCTTTTTTTAACTTAGTAAAAAATTTAAAACCAAAAAACATTCAAAAAACCAAAAAAAGGATAAAAAACATGTTCTTATCAAACCAAGCGAACTACGAGCATCTGCATGTACAATTTAGGAAAGGATTATCTTTGATGAGCCCTCGAGGCCCTAGGTTAGTCTCCTGAAAGTAAAAAAATAGCATCATAAAACTTAGAAAAATCAAAAGGTCCTACCCTCATTGTCACCAACCACAATAAACTTTTCATCTATAATAAAAAAATCATCACCACCACCCTTTTCCAATGCAAAAAACAAACAAAACGAACATCCAAATCAAAAATTCCAAAGAGAAGATCAAAACTATTAGAAAACTATTAAGAGAAAACAATGCCTAAGTATAGACTACCATACCCACTTGAAAATAATATCAACAATCCTAAACATGAGTCTTAATAGATAAAACATTCCTACAATAGACATCATCAATGGATTTCATCATGAAATATCAACAAAAACTATGGTTGCAACATTGTTTATATTTTTATAGTCTTATCTTTTTGATTTATCGTAATACCACATTCCCACGATCTCTTGAGGATGTCCATAATGACTTAGAGAAGAAGGAATGGTGGTATTAACTGTTGTTTTTTGTTAGTTCTATTTGTAAGTGTAGTGTACAAAAATGCATCCCTCTACATTTTCACACTTGATTTGGGAAAGATTAACAATAAAATGAACCTAATGTTGCCTTGATCTAGTGTTGTAATGTTTTTTACACATTCACATTAGGTTTATGGCCCTTTAAGCTAAATGAACCTAATTCTGCCTTAATTTAATATTGTAAAGTGTATTTATTTACACGTTCACATTAAGTTTTGGGCCCTCTTGCATTTATAACCTTCATATCATCATTAATAGGCCCCTAAGACCCTTTATTATGCATCTCGAGGCTTATTTCAACTGAAATCCCGACATAGACATCAAATACACTTAATATCTCAACTCCCTAATATTTCCTCTATCCAAAAAGGCCTGGTGGGACCCATACACCACCTGGGTATATGAGTCCCACCTAGATGGGACCTATATGCCACATGTGGCGTATGAGTCCCATTTGGCCCCTTTTTAGGGTTTTGAGTGAGAAATCAGGTTTTTGAATTCAAATTTCATGTATGTCAACATCTGAGATCCAATAAATGGTAAGTTATATGAAATTCCTATATCGACAAGGTTTCAAATCATTATTTCACCTAAGCCTTCATGATATCAACCTAAGCAATCAAGAGTCAAGCATCAAGAGAGTTTACAAGAGCATTATAGGATATTCAAGAACATTTGTAAGGCATTCAAGGGTAGATTTTTTCATCATTTGTTGCAACAATTCAAGATTCATCATCATGTCCAAGGCATAAGGCATCAAATATTTTGTTGAGCTAATGTTGTGATGTAGCATTCAAGATCCAAGATTAAGCATTGTTCTACATCTAATTCAAGATCAAGATCTACATTCTTCATGACCACTTCATGGTAGATTTCAGATTTATAGCTCAAGACATCATCCAAAGGTATCATTGTTCATGTTTCATGTTCATATTTCATTATTTCATCATAAGGTTTAATTACCTAAATGGGGTTTGACCTAGGAAAACCCTTATTCCCTAACAATCAACAAGTTTTTCTTCTCTTTGATGTGTGATTATAGATCTAGGTGTCTTGGAACTTGAAGGACCTTTGAAGACTAAATTGCATGATTGAAGAAAAGTTATCAAGTTGCCATCTACATGGCAAGATCACGAAAATTCACCTACAGGTTGCAAATAAGGGATTTTGACTCAAAGATTTGATAGGAAGGAAGCTATAGGAGATCACCAGAGAATACCAAAATTTGAGCCAAACCATAATACTGGGACTAAATTGCCACTTGTGGCGTATGAGTCCCAGTACTGCTATTTTCAAGATTTCAGGAGATTCACATTAGTTACTGACAGATTTCAGTTTTGGCACATAAACCCTAGTCTGGGACTAAATCACCCAAACTGGCGTATGAGTCCTAGTGAGCTTCAAACAACAAGATTTTAGGGTTTCAGATCTTGTTTTGACCACATCTTTCTTCCAGGTACTCCTCTATTCATTCCTAGTTTACTGTCTTGATTTTTAGTTTCATTTCCTAGGCCATTTAGTCAAGTTTGCATGACACTTTCATCATTTAAATTTCTTGTATTTCCAAGCCCTAGCTTGGTGGTGAACCCCCTTTATACCTTTTATCATACCCTAGGACATCTTATTGCAAATCTCTTTCCCTCATTCTATCCTTGGATTGAGAACTCTAGGTTTTCCTTGAATGAGAAGTGTAGGAAATTAGTTGTCCTATTCCCTAAACATAGTGATGACAATTTTATATCTTTCATTTTGGTGAACCTAGCCTTTAGAAAACCTTCTTTTCTTATTTGGAGTGCATCGGATCCTAGATCTAGCTTCCATTAACTTTGCATTAATTAATTTGCATCTAGGGTTTCTATATCTTGCATTACTGAAAGTGAATATAGGTTGCATTCTTGCATCTTGAATCATTTAATTTCACTTAAAATATATAATTTCATTTAGTCTAGACATCATACAAACTAGAAACCTAACATTCACTCAGAATTTTTTGAATTTGGTGCAAAAATCCTAATTCTAGACTCATTCGCCCCTCTAGGCGATTTCGTCCATGTACAAGTTGTTTTTCCTACTTTTTAGGAATTTTGTGTTGTGTATTTTTTAGCATTTGAAGCCTTAAAACACCCTAATTGGGAATCATATTCCCCTCTAGGTGAATTAGTCCCAGATCAGATCTAAAACTACCTTTTACAACATTAAAAAACATCATTTTTGTACTTCTGTTTGCTGCCATTAGATAGTTGTTTCAGTTTGCTACGTTTATGTTACATGCATTTCACTAGATCTAGCTTAATTCAATTCATTTCATGTATTGCATAATTTCAAATTTACATTTACAACATTTCATTTTCAGATTGTTTCATAGTGTAATCAACAAATTACCTTGTTTAGAATCTGAAAATTGCATTTACATATTCCATTCTAGGTCATTGTGTTGCATTTTAAGTCTCTTTTCATTTTGAGTTTATATAGATTACTTTTCACAAATGTTAGTATTTGTATTTTCCAAGTTTACAACGAAAAAGTTAGTCAATAAGCATGTTAGTAATTCATTCAATACATTTCATAGTTATGATAGTCTCTTAGTGCAAGAGAGTGAAAATGTTGTCACCCTTCTTAAATCTACACCCCTTCCTATCTCTCCTATTTGTGGGAATGATGCGATAGAAGAAGATGAAATAATAGACAATCATGATAATCATATTTTCTCTTCTCCTAATACCTCTCCTACATGTGACAAAGGTATTTCAGTGTTAGAAAATGCACTCATTGAGAATCAATGACAATGTTGAAAGCTCCACTTCTCTAAACTCTCCTACATTGGAAGATATTATAGCACAAGAGAATGAGATCATAGAAAAATTTCTAAACAACACCTTACCTACTTTCCATTCACCTATTGCTTGTGAGGATGTTTTAGTGAAAGAGGATACAGTTGTAAGGAATCGTGACAATCATATTGTAAGTGAAGACGATAGGTTGGTGTTAGACAATAAAATATTTAAGATCTATTACAACCCTCTTTATGTTTCTTCCCCTACCTATCCCATTGTGGAAGACATTATGGGACAAAGAAATGAAATTATGGACAATCTTGACAATCACATTTGTTCTTCTCCTAGTATCTCTCCTAGTTGTGAAGAAGATACTTTGATGTTAGAGAATACAATCGTTGAAAGTCATGAGAATATTAGTCACCCCTCTTCCCCTAGGGAAAACCTTATTAAACAAGACAATCCAACCATTGATAACTCCCTTACTTGTGATGAAGTCATTTCAGAAGAACCAACCTTTGAATGTTATGAATATCTAGTTTGTAGTTCTCCTAAGAACTCTCCTACTAGGGAGGATATCATAGTGGAAGAAAATGAGATCATTGAAACATATAGTGATGTGACTTCCTTAGATGATGGTGAAAAGATAACACTAGACTCCCCTTAATTAGAAAGACATCAAACCAAAACCGCTGAGGTATTGAATGCACATGTGTCTATTAGATCCCCCCCAATTATTTGACCTCCTACATACCCTGTGGGACATCCAAAGAATCCTCTAATTCTTTATCCATCCTCACAACTACCAAGAACTCAAAAAAGACCTAAACTTATCCTTTACCCACCTAGGAATAATGTTTCAAACAATCGAATTATAATACCTTTGCTCATACATATAACACTAGAAACAATCCACAACCAAGACAAACACCTTCGACATCCCTCCCATTTCATAACCCTATCTTACCAGGTCCTCCTCATTTTCCTCCACAAAGTGGAACTAAGTATAATTTTGTTGAAAAACTTAAGAACGCTCCTACTAAGATATCATTATGGGACCTTATTCAAGCCTCCCCTCATTATCATAATATGATTCAAAATGCCTTGCAACAAGTTGAGATTCCCTCTAGTGCAAACCCAAATGGCATAACAAACATTATTCAAGGAATAAATGGTGACATCTTTTTCCACCAAAGTGAGCTCCCTCCTTTGGAAGTGCAAAAACAAAATAACACTTTCATGATAATAGCTAACTATGATGGGTGGGGAATAATAAGAACCCTTGTTGACAATGGCTCTGCCCTTAATCTGTGTAGTGTGACCCTTTTGGATAGATTTGGTGTGGATAAATTAAAAATTCAACCTGCCTCTTTATTCATTAGTGGATTTGATAACATGGGGAAAGGACTACTTGGTGTGATCACTTTTCCTATTACAGCTAGAAAGGGCACATTAGAAACATTGATTCATGTCATGCCCGATAATCTTTCATACAATATTCTTTTAGGAAGATTGCGGTTTCATGCAATGAATGGGGTACCTTCTACTCTTCATCATAAAATTAAGTGTGTACAACAACAAAGTGTACACACTTGACGCTGATCATGATCCTTATAGTGTTTTAAAAATTGAAAAAGACAAGGAGAATCCTTTGACAACATTAACACCAACTACACAAGTAGAAGCCGTGCAACAGAAAGACAAATAAAAACATATTGAGGAAGTCACAAAACTATTAGAAGATGATTGAGGTTCCTTAGATTTCACATCATTCATGGGTGAATACAAGATCATAAACAAAGATTCTGAAAAGGGAAAAGAAAAAGTGGTAATTTCAACGCAAAATTTGGAAGACCCTTCGAAAGCATCCACCTCAACCACTTTAAAATAAAAAGAAAATTATACAACAAAATTTGATGAAGCTGATTATAAACGACCATTGAATCCAAAAGAAATGAAAATGCTTTATGGAAAAAGTTATGAACTTATGAAACAACTTGGATATAGTGGAAAAGGATGTGGTGCTAGAGAACAAGGTATCCATGTCCCCATAGAGCCTAACATGCAAGGAATGACTAATGGTCTTGGCTATTGTCCCTCGAAAGAAACAAGCAAGCCTTCACTTAACATCAACACTATTACAAAAGATCCTCCTAAGTCAAATTTAACATTAGTGCATCCTAAACTGATAGACACTAGTGGTCTTGATTATTATCCTTTGAAAGAAACGAAAGAAATAGAGAAATCCTCGCTTAACATAAATGTCATCACACAAAACACTAATAATTGGAGTTTGTTAGATTTTACACCTTCCTTTAAAGAAGAGTAAAAAATCTCGCCATCTAAAGAGTCTTGTGTAAGTATGACACCTTGTACTAAGCAAGAGATATCTTTTTCGCAAAATAATGAAACATCTTCTTCTATTAATCAAAAGGGTATCTAGTCGAGACTCCTCCAAGATCGTTTGATATCCCTCCCTCCAAGAACATGAAATAAATTCTACTACAAGACCTCATTTTGTGCATATCATAGAGTTCATGGTCATTCTACTAATGAATGTAAGGCTTTAGGTAACAAATTTCAACATCTTAAGGAGTGTGGTGCTCTTCCTCGTGTTGAAGCACCTAACTCCTCTAATTGATACTTATTTTCATGTTTTACATCAATCATCTTGGCTCATCCTTCTTGCACTCAGTGTGGGCAAGGGGTTAGGTAGCCTTGTCCTTGTATGATCCTTGTCGTTGTCTCTTTTGGCTAGTTGATCGTATTCCATGTATACATATAAGAGCGATCTTGGGATGTGGATGACATACCTTAAGTTGGATTGCATGTGACACACTTATCCATGATGTAGTTTCATTCGAGAACATATGACTTGGAATCACACTTTTCAAATAACCTCTCATGTCTTCTTCTACTTTTAAGCAATTTCTCACAACATGGTGTTAGCAACTGCTTTAAAGTGGGGGCATACATTGACACTCATGTTTCATTGTGTGGTTTTCTTTATTCTTGCGATGCATCCTTTTCTTGGTGGTGTCATTGGGTTTGATTTCCTTTGAGAGCGTGATATTTCTTTGACTTTTCCTCTCTTGGAGACATTAGGCACGATGTTTCCTAAGAAGAGACCTTACATGAACTAAGAAAAATTCCTTTGAATGTACCTTACACTATTTCGGTTATATGGCCACCTTGCATAACACACTTTTCTTGCCTATGGTGCCATCTTGTTTGTTCATGAGTTTCAAGCATACAAAGCTTTTCTTGCCTCATGGAGCTTGAATTTTATTGTTGTGTGGTGCCTTGTCAAAGTTCTCAGGAGGTATAGCTTTGGTATGGTTGTATGTATGGGAGCCAAACTTAGGCATGAATTTCCCATAGCCATTTGCTTGTGTGTACATACCAGTCACGTGCGTATGTGTCTCACCGTTTTGGGGGCTCACCTAGTGGACAACTTGAGGTTCCACTAGCCCTTGTGAGCATGCATTTGATTTGATTAGTGGACATCGTGTTCCACTTGTAAGCCACCCTTTTTGGATACTTATCCAACATACAGCCTGAAGTTCTGTTTCCTTAGAGTGAGCGTTCATTTTTGGACAAACAACTTAGATATGATCCACAATGTGCGAGATAAACGGTTGAAGCCTGATCCACCTTTTCTTTTTCTTTCGCCTTTATGCCATTGACATTGCATGTTCACGTATCTTGTTTTGCTACATATCATATACCTTGTGTGTGTCCCTTTGTGCATATGTTGGTTTGATGTAGGATCTTGGAACTTGGGGGCTTGACCACCCCCTTGATCTTTTTCATCCTAGACCATCCACATCGGTACATTGAGAACCCTCTTGAACGTCTAATTTAGTGTGAGTTTGAAGCAAGTTCCTCCTCTCACTAAAGTGGGGGCTAAATGTAGTGTAGAAAAATGTATCCCTCTACATTTTCACCCTTTATTTGGGAATTATTAACATTAAAATGAACCTAATTTTTCCTTGATCTGGTGTTGTAATGTGTTTTACACATTCACATTAGGTTTAGGGCCATTTTAAGCTAAATGGACCTAATTCTGCCTTAATTTAGTGTTGTAAAGTGTATTTATTTACACCTTCACAATAAGTTTTGGGCCCTCTTGCATTTATAACTTTCATATCATCGTTAATAGGCCCCTAAGACCCTTTATTATGCATCCCAAAGCTTATTTCAACTGAAATCTTGACATAGACATCAAATACACTTAATATCTCAACTCCTCGACATTTCCTCTATCCAAAAAGGCCTAGTGGGACCCATACACCACCTTGGGAGTATGAGTCCCACCCAGATGGGACCTATATGCCACAAGTGGCGTATGAGTCCCATTTGGCCCCTTTTTAGGGTTTTGAGTGGGAAATTAGGATTTTAAATTCAAATTTCATGTATGTCAGCATCTAGGATCTAATAAACGGTAAGTTAGATGAATTGCCTATATAAAAAAGGTTTCAAATTATTATTTAACCTAATAAATCAAGAGTCAAGCATCAAGAGAGTTTACAAGAGCATTATAGGATATTCAAGAGCATTTCTAAGGCATTCAAGGGCAGATTTCTTCATCATTTGTTGCAATAATTCAAGATTTATCATCATGTCCAAGGTATAAGGCATCAAGCATGTTGTTGAGCTAGTGTTGTGATGAAGCATTCAAGATCCAAGATTAAGCATTGTTCTACATCTAATTCAATATCAAGATCTACATTCTTCATGGCCACTTCATGGTAGATTGCAAATTTATATCTCAAGACCTCATCCTAAGGTATCATTGTTCATGTTTCATGTTCATATTTCATTATTTCAACATAACGTTTAATTACCTAAATGAAGTTTGACCTAGGAAAAACCCTATTCCTTGACAATCAACAGTTTCTCTTCTCTTTGATGTGTGATTGCAGATCTAAGTGTCTTGGAGCTTGAAGGATCTTTGAAGACTAAATTGCATGATTGAAGAAAAGTTTTCAAGTTGCCATCTACATTGCAAGATCACGAAAAACACCTATAGGTTACAAATTATGTTTTCTGACTCAAAGATTTGATAGGAAGGAAACTACAAGAGATCACTAGAGAATACCAGAATTTGAGCCAAACCCTAATACTAGGACTAAGTCGCTACTTGTGGCGTATGAGTCCTAGTACTTCTATTTTCTAGATTTCAAGAGATTCACATTATTTTTTAACAGATTCCAGTTTTGGCACATAAACCCTAGTTTGGGACTAAATCGTCTAGACTGGCGTATGATTCCTAGTGAGACAACAAGATTTCAGGGTTTCAGAGCTTGTTTTGACCACATATTTCTTCCAGGTACTCCTCTATTCATTCCTAGTTTACTATCCTGATTTTCAGTTTCATTTCCTAGGTCATTTAGTCAAGTTTGCATGACACTTTCATCATTTACATTTCTTGTATTTCCAAGCCCTAGATTGGTGGTAAACCCCATTTATACCTTTTATCATACCGTAGGATGCCTTATTGCAAATATCTTTCCCTCAATCTATCCTTGGATTGAAATATCTAGGGTTTCCTTGAATGAGAAGTGTAGGAAATTAATTGTCCTATTCCCTAAACATAGTGACAAAATTTTTCCATCTTTTAGTAAGATGTTTTTGTGATACTAACATGGAAAATACTTGCTTTATTTTGGTGTATGGAAGTTTAGAGACAATTCATGTAGCAATTTCATGTTAGGTATTTCATACCTCTCTGTGTAACTGGTCTGAATTTTTTTAACACAACTTAACCATATACTCTAACAGGGTTTCCATATGTCTGGTATGAGAAAGAATATTCTTTGTGTGCCGGGTCAAATTCCACACAATGGATACAAAGCCACCTCAGTTATTAATACCCTGGTGCATCATGTTTATTTGCTACATCAAAAGGATTGTTAAAGATACGAAGCCTCTACACAAAGAAAAATATCATCAATAAATAACATCAAATTTCTATTGATCATCCAACACTTCTTCTAACTAACAACTCCATCTTGCTTCAAAATATTGTTAGTACCGCTTCCATCTATCCTGCATCCACAATTTCGTCAATACATATTATGACCATAGTAAAGCAATAAAAACATCATGCATCATGCATAATCATACATCACATATATAAGATATTATCATCCATTATATATCAACATCCACCATATACATAATAAATCATCATATATCATATAGATATATAGTGTGAGTACCTACAAATCTGCACAAAGCTAAAACTCCAACATTAGTTAGCAATAGAGTTAGTTCATGTAGATGCATAAATATTCCTATGAAATAAAAAATCATGCTCTAAAATTCAAATAAGTAACAAATATGATCAAAATACATATAGAAACATGACATGTACCTATTCCATAGTGGATTGGTGTCACTTGTGAGAAGTGACCCTTTCCCAATCCTTGACAAGCTCAAATGATGAAGATTGCTGAAGATACTATGAAGTGGACAAAATTAGCTCTCAATTGAAGAGAGTAACTTTGCATGAAGATTGTGGATGCTAAAAATGAAGAATGAGCCTTCTATTCATAGAATCTCAAGTTGGAAGAATGCCCAAAAGAGAGCAATGTGGGACAAAGATTTAGCCAATGGGCAAGTGCCATTTGTCAACATGCGAATGGTTGAGGAATGTGCAAGTTTTGGTCAATGTGCCAATAAATGAGATTAGTTGGCCTTTTCAAATTCAAATTTGGCTTGTTGGAGGGAGAAAAAGGGACTTAAATGCCAAGTGGGGGACATGCAAGAGGGCAGTTAATGCCATGTTGGAAGGGACAAGTCAACTTGTTTTGAAATTCAAACTTGAGTGAATATTCCCCAAAGATGCCTTGTTGAGGGAAAATGAGAATTTTATAAATGAATTAAAATGCTTTATTTGTGCAAGTGGGAAAAGATAGAGGATGTGATGGGTGATTAGATTATATTAATCAGGATTAGATTAATTTAGTGAGGGATTAGGTGATTTTGACCCATTTGACTTAGATACTTTGATTTATTTAAATCAAAAGGGAGGAATATGAATTTTGAGATTTTAATTAAATAAAGTATGATTTATTTAATTACAAGGATGATGTTAGGCTTAAATTAAACAAAGTTGATTTATTTCATTTAAATGGATGACCTTAGGAGATTGAAATTAATGAACTTGATTTACTTGATGAATGGATGAATGTGAATGATGCTAATTTCATATGTCTACATATAGATCATCCATCCATCCACATCATATGCATACATTAGAAAAGTACAAAACATGAACATAAGCATATATACATCATCATCCATAATCATCTCATAACACATAATAAAGCTGAATTGAAACATGGTATATCTCATATATCATCAAAACTGAGACTGCCATATACATCATAATGTAACATGTATGATATTATATACAAAAAAAAAACATATCTACAAGGCCTAAGTTGGGCCAATGAATGTATATACAAAATTATGTCTACAAAAATGTCTTTGAAATAATATACATTATAATGATCAAGTACAAATAGTCCTACTACCCGGCCGAAGGTGGGGACCTTTGATGATTGTGACTCTAGTGAGGAGAAGGCTGCGGTATTACTAGCGAATAATCTGGCTACCTAACTGACTAATCACTAGAATTAGTTGCACCAGTACCTATACTAGGCTTGCCAAAGTGAGGACGTCTCTGCTCTCTGGGAATAAAAATCTCATACAAAGTTTGATAGTAGGTAGCCTCTGTCATATACTGGTCTTGCTCTGCTATGAGAGCATCACGCTCTGCCCTGAGGGTATCCCTCTCAACTGTAATAACCTGCACTTGTGCCTCGAAAACATGATGTTTCCCACTGTTAGTTTCTTGTTCTACCCTAAAACCATTTCTCTCTTGTCTTGTAGTTTCATGCTCGGAAGTCAAAATGACATGTGCCTCAATGGACTGTCGCCGCACAACCTCTGCATCTCAGGAAACTGTCATCTGCGCTAGTTGAACTGCTGCATCCCCAGGTGGAGGAGGAGGAACCTGTGCTTGATCCTACTACATGGGGTCATCTTGCTAATCTTGATTCCCATCTTGTCTAGCTCTATCTAGAGATGCTCCACAATGATCTTGACTCACTCTCTCTCACCTTGGCACCCAGTAATACCTACTCTCCTGACTACTGGCACAACACCAATAGGATCTGTGAAACGAAGAGGAATCCACCTATCCCACCACTGATCATAATCTGGTGTGGTACCAGGATCTGCATGTCCAACATGCCACCCCCATCCAAATGGGGCAAGTCTCCTAAACACGACCACTATTGCATCATGATCTGCATGCAACCCCCACATTCAAACCTCTTGGGTGGTCCTGCCAAAACGATGCTAGTAATCATTAGCAAAAAAACTTTGTCTCTCGTTGAATTGGTGAAGAACCCTATCAAAAAAATATCACTCAAGAAAAGAAGGTACATGACCAATCAACCACTAAGTCTATCTACAAAATGGCAGCTGATCCTGATCATCATGCCATGCATTGCAATCCAATCACGACCTCTAAACAAAACCTGACATATCATCTATCACACGATGCCAATAAGGAAGCTACCCAGACCAAGTATAATGAAGAAAATCACCGTATCTATAAGAGTGAGGATCCTCTGGATCCCAATTCAAAATACCATCAGGCCTGGTAACTAGGATATGCTCCCAATCCCACACATGTAGTAGTGTCACACTAGCAAAAATGGAACTACCTGCTCGGTAGGAAACCTCGTGCATGTCTCTATAAAGATGAGCATGGAGACATGGGACCCATTCATACCTAGTGCCATGCTCAAATATATGCTCGATAAATACAACCCAACCAACTGAGAACTATCTGCTTCGTTGATCAGGAACAATGAGCCCCGAGACCAAGGCATATAAAACCAATGATACTGGATTTGTACTGCCCACGAATGGAGACAGGTCTATCTCTGACTCCTGAACTCGAAGATTCCTAACTCCAAGGACTCGACACATAGCATGTGTACCCTGTTGTATAGAATAAGTCACTAACTCTCTATGAATCGATACACGAAGGATCCTCCATACATCCTCTAAGGTAATGGTGGTCTCATCGATCAACAAATGAAAGGATGATGACTCATAGTACCACCTCTCAAAAAGAGCGGTTATCATCGCTCTATGAAATCTAATCACTGACATGTAGCATATATTCTGCAACCCCACAACGTCCAACACATCTCGCTGAAGCTTGTGGAAACCGGTGATCAAATTGAACAATTCGTGTGGTTTTTGCTCCCTCAAGTACAACAATTTGAGAACAACATGCAAGCATTCAACCCATGATGTTAATACTTTGCTATGAAAACATGAAACAAACCTAAGATTATGAAAAAATTGGCTTAAACTTCTAAAAATAGCAAAAGCAATTACTTTTTTAGAAAAAGTGGTCAAAATAGTCAAAAGAGGATCTATTTTTGTCAAGAACGGTAAAAGAATTCAAAAGCAGTAAAATTGTCAAAAGTGAAAATATTTATCAAAAGTGAACAATTTTGACAATGGCGGTCATTTAACATTAAAAAAGTCAAAAGCAAACATTTATAATGAAGGTAAAACCAAAGGAAAACATTTGAAATAAAGGTGAACAAATAAATCAAGTGTGACCACAAAACTCAAAAGCGGTATATTCAAAAACTACAAAGTGGTAAAACGATGCAAAGGCATAAAAAACACAAACCTATTGCTATTGCCTAAATTTTTTTCATGCATTAATTACTCAAAAATAGAAAGACAAAAATAGGAAAGGAAGGGGTACATACTGGGCCACCGACACCAGCAAGCCGCCCGAACTCATGAATTGCATTCACGCGGTGTGGGGCTCCTCGAATCCTTGGCATAACACCTCGACACTCGCAAAATCATAGAATCCAGATGCAATAAATTACTAAAGGCTTAGAATGCAAATGAGGTAGATTAAACCCTAATTACCTATTTTAACCCCCGAAACCCTAATTTTTCACGTAGGAAACCTTCCTAGGGAGAACATTTGAACTATCAATGAAGGTCCTATAAGCTTAATTTTTTGTCCTCTACGCATCTGAACGGAAATAAAACATTGTTCCAAGCCCAACCCAAAAATTGATATTTTAGGCTAACCTCTTGAGGGGGTAGCCCAGTGTCCTACCATCTTTCTGTTGATCACCAAGGCACAATGGGGAATATAATTTTTTTTCAAATCTTGATCTTAACATCAAAATATTTGAAACAAAGCAACCAATACTTTGTCTCAAAGAGGGGAAAAATATAGACATGTAAAAATGACCTACCACATATCACACATCCTAAATGACATTTTCTCATCATCGACATCATTATCACGTAATATCATTGCATTTCACATCAATTACATAAAAAAACCTAATTTCCTCTATTAATTGAATAATATTACGTTATTTAATTAATTCACTTTTTCATCATTTTTGAGTAATTAAATAAATTTTATTTATTTAGTAAATTCCTAATCTAACTTTATTCCTCCTGATTAATTAAATAACATAAATTATTTAATTATGTCGCTAATTTACCCTATTCCCCTAAATCAATTAAATTATTAACACTTAATAGTTTAATTAAATCACTTTCCCCTAAACTTGAATAATTAAATAAATTATTCAAACATCATTCAAAAAGGTCAAAACAAACAAATGTAACTTTGTTTGTAAAAGTCAAACATGATTTGCACGTTCAACTCAAAAAGATTAATTAATTAATTACCCTCACCCACTTTTATGATTGAGAAAATTACGATCCCCCAATTTCTCACTTTGATTGGCTGACTGATTCATCTATTTCCTAGCTGATTCATCTGTTCTTCCATCCCACTGAAGGCTCAACTTGATTTCCTCAATTCCATAGATTAGGAAATCTATTTCCTTAATTCCATTGAACACTCAAATTGATTTCATCAATCACACTAATTACGTAATCAAATTCCACTGATTCTTCCCATCTAATTCCTCTCAATGGTTTGGAACCGTTGATCGAGATATTCTACTATGTGATCTCAATTGTTCATTTCAAAAACACAAAATCTATATAACAATCATCTTCATCCTAAAAAATGATTGGAGATTGATGTCTTTTGCACAACAAAGTAATGTTGAAATTACAATCAATTTCTTGAAGAACTTTGACACACATCTTCTATCAACAAACACACATTTGAAGCTTTTGGAACACAGTAATGGAGGCTTCACATTGATATAATGATCCAACATCATTGCGAATACACTTCGACACGAGATGGTAACTCTATGTTTTATAAATTCAATTTATGTTCTCTTATTTGATTACATTTCTTCATAGTTTCATTTCGTGAGTAATGGGTATGAATCTAAATCTTTCATTTGAATTAGATTAGTTTAATTCTTTTATGTTTGATTTCCTCACGTTTATCGATTTCCCCCTTACACAAAACTATCACACTATACCAATATTGACACATTGTTAATTTTTGATTTAGTACAAACAAAAATTTCACATATCTACTGTCATATTACATACACTTATCTTAGCGTATACATTGAAATTTATTTTTTCTCATTGGAATAAGGACATCCACGACTGCATTTTTAGAGTTAATTTTTTAATTTAGATTTAATTTAGGTTTAACTTTAACTTTAATTTAGATTTAATTTAGATTTAATCTAATTTAGATTTAATTTAATTTAGATTAATTTTAATTTAGAATTTAATTTAGTCTAATTTTAACTTAATCTAGAATTAATTTTAATTTAGATTTGATTTCTAATTTAGACCTAATTTAGAATGTAGATTTAATTTAATTTAATTTAGGATTAATTTAGTTTAGATTAAATTCTAATTTAGATCTAATTTAACTTAGTTTAGATTAACCTTAATTTAGATTCTAAATTAAATGTTATGTTTCTTCTTAGTTTAGCTTTTTTATTGTGGGGCTAATTTTGTTTACTTGGCTTTTGTGGAGGTTCACATGTTAGAGACTTGAAAAGTGAAAACATAAACACATGTTTGTCAAATAATGGAGGCTTGAAACTACTAATGACATTTGGTGCATAACGTTTCTTGAAGACTTTATTTTTTAAAATCGATTGTCTTTTAGTATAGCAAACATTTCAATTGGTGCTTAAAAAGAACTTTGTTTATCGTGTTTGGTGCGCTTGCACATTTTGTGTTACCCACGCTAGTGTGTATGTATCCTCTCCCCTTGCGCACTTGTGCAATCTTGGGTGACGAGAAATACACAGTGGTCTCCTTTATTTTTAGGAGAGGCTTGCTTGGGGATTTCATCACTTTAGGGTTTGATCTCAAGCATGTTTTTCGTCAAGCTATATAAAAAGGGGGAGAATGAAAGTTTTACCCCAAGGAGTGGCTAGCATTGTTCGAAGCCAAGCCACGAGACCTTCGGTCCGCCGAGACTTGCTGGTGACGAGAGTGGGAGTGGGCCTCCCAGTTCTCAGGCTATTACAAATGGGATCTCTATTCATAGTAATCCCCTACTAGACACCTCTTGTTTTTAGAAGCCCAAATCCTTCTATTTGCTGGCGCAGGTGGTCGTACCTCTGAGGCCATCCCGCACTTTCGCGGTTCAAAGTAGATATAAAAAATTACTCTTTTGGGAATTTAGAGTTTGGTGTACCCAAGAAGTGAGTGCCATGTAGGGGAGCTAGTGTCACCAAACTCCTAAGCTATCTGCTATGAATAGGCACAACTAGAGAAATCCAAGTGGGAACCCAACAAATATTGTCCTGGCTAGCCATAGGTTGTGCTTGTCTTCAAGACAAGTCAAAACATTTAGACATTGTGCTTTCATTTTTGAATTGTATTCTTGTCACAAACATTTTCAATCTCAATCAAACATCATCACTTATCACAACCTTTGGGTCTCATGCTTCATTCATTATAATAATCATCCCTAAACCATCCATAACCTTCCCAAAAGTTCACTAATCATCTCTAACCCTCCCTAAACACCTCAAAACATCCCCAAAACCATCAACCAAACATGTCTAACCACTATCCTTCATATTCATCTGTGACTCATGAACACGACCAAAGGATTGAATATCTTGACTATCATTTGAAAGAGCTTGAAAAACAATTATAATCCCAACATTTGAATGAAGTGATGCAATCATCTCATAAGCCTTTATCCTCACCCAAAACTACATCATCCAAGTTCAATGTCCATGACTTTCTGTAAAGGTTGAATGAGCAACCCAAATCTAAGTCCTCATATACAAATAATATTGTGCAATCCTACCATGTCATGCATCTATCTTCATCCCCCATAAGTAAAAATAAACCTCATGATTCTTTCACCCAAGTTAACGAATCTATCCAACCATCCTCTCCTATCATACCATCTACATCCAATGATTCATGTCAATCTCTTAGTCCAAATTATGCTAGCATAGACTCCCTTGCAAATCAAGATCAAAGTATTCTTTCCACTCCATCCAATGATACCAAAAATATCCAATCCCCTTCAATCTTTGACCAAGATCCCATCTCTCAAGAACCTCATGATGATGCCCTTCCATATCAAGAGAAAAGTATCCTTCCAAGTCCTCCTTCCACCTTATCTAATGAATCCATACCATCTCATGACTCCATTGCATCCCAAGAGCAAGATAATCCTTCCATCCTATCCAATGATGTCCTACCATCTGATGATCAAGATATGCTTTCCACAAAATCTCAGGATTCCCTTTCTCATCAAGATCAAGATATACCTCCATTCAAGGATACCCTTTCATTCCATGATGATGTTCCTCCTTCTCATGATCAAGATGTTCCTTTCATGCCACTTTATGATGATACCCTTCCATTTCATGATGATCCCTTACATAATAAAGAGCAAGCTGCTACTCCATCTCCTCCACCTAATGATTCTTTTCCTTTTCAAGATAAAAGTACTCTATCATCCCCATGTCAAGATCCTATCATCCATCCTGATTCCCCTCATGCTCACAATCCTCCATAAGAGCCTATCACACCTATTCAATCTATCCATGAACCCCACACCTATAAAATGGGTTCCTCCACCTTTATCCACTTCGGTTTACTTCCAACACCTATCCTTTCATCCATATCATATCCTCCCCAAAATGGATTTGCATCTTGTTTCATAAACAATACATATCCCATTGGCAAATGAATGCGTCAAAGTATGAACTACAAAGGAAACAGGTTAGGCCTTCATGAACAAGGTATCCTAGAACCCCTTTACATCCAAAAAAATCCCAAATATCATGGCCTTGGATATCAAGCTCTAAACTTTGGTATCCCTCATAAATATTCCATCCCACCATGTAAATCCAAATATCCACATTCTCCACCTTCCAATCTATCCTAGGTCCTTATCCTAGTCCATCAAACCTTCCATCGAACCTTCCATCTATCCTTTGTCCTTATCATCCAAACCCTAGTTCGTCAACCCTTCCATCCACATTGGGGCCCTACATACCTCAATCTCCTATTCATCAAGAAAAACAAAGGAACACATCCTTGATGCCCTCCAAAAATTCTACCTACATTAACCCATCTATAATACCTCCATATCATTCATCTCCATCCACCCATCCCATTGCTCTTGGAAGCATTTTGGGTGCCAAAAGTCAAAAGCTTCCATATCAAAATCCACATACATCAAAGTATCAACATGTCTCCTTGAAGAGACATGTAAAAATAAAAAGAAAATTTGATCCAAAGTCAAAAGAAAAAACCAAAAGGCCACAAAGGCCCATCAAGTCAAAAGGAAAAAGTCCTAAAGCCACAAAGGCCCCCAAAGCAAAAAGAAAAATTCCAAAGGCCACAAAGGTTCATAAAGTAAAAAGAAAAATCTCAAAGGCCACAAATTACCACAAAGCAAAAATCAAAGTCAAAAGTCTCAATAAGGAGGGCCATGATACGCATTGCTCAAACACTTGTCCTCCAAAATCAACTTGACAAAGATGAGTGACTGCATCAAGAATGCAAAAGGCTCTTCAGAGATTGTTCTTAGACCGCACTACTGTAAGGAGAATCTCTAGAAGATAATATATGTTTCATGATTCCATGCTTGGATACCTGCAACCTATAGACACAAACTAGGGAGATAAACAAAAATGGTTTGTGATAACATGAAAACTGCAAGCTTGGATGCCAGCTCAAAACAATTGCTCATACATTTCATGGAAAATCCACTTGAAATCTGTGATGATACTATCAAATGGGTAGATATCATTCATGGGAAAGGAAGTGTCTTCCAAAGCCACATTTCTAAAAATAATGAGATTTCAAGATGAACCATCATCTAATGGTAGGGGTGGTTTGAAAGAAGTTAAATTTTCTTAAGGGAATCTTTCTTAAGCCAAGGAATAATATCCCATTCATCAGGGAGTTCGCTGATTTTAGCCGATAAGAATTGATCAATGCTAGCATGCACTAGATCAGTGATCCAATTACATTCTCTGTATCAATGCCCAAACGAAATGACCTTAAAGATTTTGAGCAATCAAGCTTTGATCCTTTAATGATATTATTCTTTTAGAGAGTTTTTTAACAAACCTTTCAATCATAGTCTACTACCACTTCCATTTTTTTACATCTTAAGTGACAACCATTTAGAGAATTTCTAAAATCACCAAAGCTTCTGCATCATTATTTGATTTGGAATTGAAAGAAAAAGAGCCACCAATGATTAAAAAACCCAAGGTGCATTTATAACAACACCAACTCCAACCTATCTTGGATTACCCCAGGTTGTTCCATCAAAGCTTAGTTTAGACCGTATCTAGGTTGTAACTATTTTTTCAAAATTTAATGCTTTTAAAATCTATTCAAATGTACTTCACTCTTAACATTTACCATTTTTTTTTAGTCGGCATAGGTAGCGGAGTTGGCTTGGGCCGTGGGTTTGCTCCCCATTGGTTTTGGGTTTGACTCTGCTCTTGCATTTACTCGGTTGGGACTGGCTTGCCGGCTATTGGGTCCCCTTGCAGGAGACTAGTCTCGCCCCCACTCACCCCAAGTACCCAAAATACAGGTTGCTGGGCCGCTTGGCGAGGTCGCAGGGATACCTAACAAAAAAAACATTTACCATTTTTTAAATTATTTTGAAAAGGGCTTTCTTTCACAATTTTTTTTGATATTGAAATGCATTGCCAAGTCAGAAACTCTTAATTTGTATGGAAATATGAGTTTTTCATCTCTTAAAAAGTAGTATAAAAACTGTACCTATTTTTAATGTCTTTTCGAGCGAGTCAGTCAACATCAATCGAAATACGGCTAGAGAAGTACAACATCAGGGATTTCTAGTTGCAAGCTCAAAAATTGCAAGTATATGGTGGTGTGGCTTTTACCATACTAGAATCATCCTGCTAACTTTGGATCATAGATTTGTTACTCAGTATTGTATCTATTATTACCAAAATATTGTCTACCCTTTTTTCTTTACATTTTTCACCATCTTTGTTTGATGTATTTTCATCTCTTCTAGGTTTTTCTCTCCCTCGATCTGCTTTCTCTTTGTGGACACACTATATACCCTCTACCCTATTCCCTTCATTGTTGGCGAGACCTTTGGTTTTTGGTATTCTTGTCCACAGAGTGTACCATTGGTCTTCATGATTTCTACGTATGTTTACCATCACTCACCTTTGTCTCTAGTCTCATCAGGCATATTTCTATTTTTCATAAATTTGTTTCTTGTTAACTTGTTTACTCAGTTCCTTTTGTGAGCCGTTCTATATGTCCTATCCTCACTATTTGTTATATGATTGTTAAGATTACTTTTTTTATTTACACCATGACAGGAGCAAAAATTTTCTACCTTCTACTAGTTCCTTTTCCAATTGTTCTTTCGTCATATGGAAAAAGGATAAACACTTTAAACTTGGAATTTTTTTGCATTTGTCTAGCACAACTAAATTCCCTTTCATGGTGTTATAGAAACTGGTATTTGATTGCTTTCATACGTTTATTGTAATCAACACCTCATTTGTTCCCCTTCTTTAGCTGAGAACATAGAAAGATGAATTGAAACATTATGTCAAAGTAAAATTTCTGAATGTCTATTTCTTGATGCAAAATATGATTAGAAAACATTGCTAAGCATCTGTTTTTCCATAAGTGCAGCAAAATACATTGTCACATAGAATACACATTTAAATTTTTATGTAGTCTAATACCAAAGATTGCTTCTTTTAATCGTTCAACATGATAAAAAATAGCAAGAAAGTGGTCAAATATAATTTTTTTTTCTCTATAACAATCCCAAAAAATATGTTTTAAATGTTCATATATATGTTTATTGTCTTTGCTATTGTTTAATAGCCATTGTTTATGTCAGTCCTTGATTAAAAAAATTATCACCAACCTAATTGATGTATATGCTTCAATATTTTTGTTAAGTATAAAATATTCAGCATATATTAACACAAGAGTGACATCACTCATCGAGGAAGCCCCATTTGCTATGAAATTAACAATTAGAATGACGTTAACCTATTTAATACCAAATACTTGACCATGGGGTAAAAATCATATGTTGACAGTTTTCTATAGAATTTTGTAGTTGTTCAATTAATTTATTATACAAGAGTTACCACCTTGGAAACCCTGTAAAACCATATTTAATTATTCATTAAAATATTTTAGTTGTCAGTGTTTAATACCATGCACATTGTTAAAATAGTCTTTTACTTTAAAACTAATCATTCAATTCACATAAATGTCCTCTATCCATTTTCCTTCTAGAAACTTCTCAACAAAAGCTCATGCCTTGACTATGCTTCCACATCTTGCAAACAACTCATATGTTTTGTCTAGACTCCCACAATTAAATGAAAACAATAAAGCCATCCACGTGCCTTGAATATGTTCAAATTTTTGCATGCATATATTGAATATGAGGGTACAAGGAAGAGGGGAGGGGATTATGGAGGCACATTTCCCACAATGAGTGTATTTTTTCAAACTATTTGCATGCCCTTTCAATGCTTACACCTTTTGCATATATGCCTAACATGGAGAACCAAGGAGGTGAGTGGAATAAGTTGATACACATACCAATTGTATCTACATTTTTCAACACTTGGTATTTGCTCTATATGATTATCCTACCAATTGCATCTACATTTTTCAACGGTAGGTATTTGTGTATCCTACAATCATTGCATTATTATTTTAAATCTAGTAAATGTTTAGGTTGCCAAAATTCCTCAAGAAATTAAGAGATTTTCACTTTAGAACCTAAAAAATTTAAGGCTAAGAAAAATAGGTTACATCACATAGTTTTTTTAATCATCTCCACTCCTTCCAAGAGTGTTTTTAGAAGTGATGTTGCATCATTTGAATATTTTCAAGAATCTAAATTGCTAAATCTTTCCTTTATAATAGATGAAGCTCTTCCCAAATTGTCTACAACATCTAACAAGCTCTTTCCAAAGCTTTGCAATGCAATGAATAATAAGAATACAACAATAATAGATAGCAGCTTACCATATCAATAAAGAATACATCAACAATAGATGTCAATATACCATATCTACAATCTTTTATCAGTAGAACTTATTGAAAATACAAAATCAATCAAAACATTCTGTAAGTCCGTCCAAAATACTAACTCTTCATTTAGTATAGCCCTAAAAATTGACAAAAATAGAAACATGTATTACAAATGTTTTTGAGTTCTTAGCATCATGCCTTGTTCTATCCATGACATTCTCAACTTTTGCATAACTCTAAACAACCTTCTCTTGACTTGACTGTATTTCTTTGTGCTTAACATTCAATAGTTCTTCTTTCTCCTCTATAAACCGAATTTGATCCTTTATCTAGAAATTTCCTTCTCTTCATCTAAATCTAATTCCGACTCTGATTCATTTTTCTTCACATTACTCTTGGGATTGGTTGTGCTCTCATAAAATATTCCCCTTTTCCTACTCAATCTGGTTGCTTTTGACTAACAAGCTCAACAAGTTTGTCTCCTTTGGTGTTGCCGTCATATATTCACACCAAGATGCAGTTGACATCACCTCCAACTGTGTCAACGAATGAAAATAATGAAAATTCAATGGTCATGATGATTTTCATCATCTTACATCCCGTGTCCAAAAGTCTGCGTCGTCGATCTTGAGAATCAGTCGGGCTTTGTTTAAAGAGGGCACACCTTCGATGTAATAATAGTTCATACTTTATTAATTACTAACTAATTTCAAGCCTTTCATTTTCCAACTTCCAAGTTCACTTTATAAATATACAAGGTGTCACAAACTTAGTGACCCTTGTTACCTCATAAATATCACACTTTTTCGCATCTTGAAATGTTAAGAATGCTATTTAAGACTTGCAAGGATCATCTTTTGAACACACTTTTCTTTGTTGGATTGTTCATTTTTGTTGTTGTAATTTTCTTAGAATGTATACATGCACCATTCTTATCCTCAATACATTATCTCTTTCAATCCCATAAATAGTGCTACTTCTGTCCAATACCAACATTGCACTAGATGAAAACAACGATTTGAATGTCTAATTTGTTAGATATTAATATGCCACATCAACAACATTTTCCAGCAAGGTGAGATAAAGCATTGTTAAGGCCGAAATTAAGGCCAAACATTTAATATGCCATGCCAACAACATTTTTGGCAACTGAGTGTTCTATTTTAAAAAAAAAATTTCCCTGCTACAGGCAAAAGGATTTGATCATTGCCAAACACACAAAGGGCGGGGGTCTTAGGAAATCTTACCAGAAGATATACAAAATAAAAACCGTCCTCACCTGCATAATGCTTCAATACAAAAAGAAGATCAAATTTTTTGATTGTGCACACAAATTGAAGACTCTGAATGAGAAATCCTATTAAATAGGCATTTGAAAGTCAATGCCAAAACAACTTCCATATGAAGCAAAAATTTCAATCCAACCACTAACTAGATCCATGTACTGCTTGACCACACTATAGAGTTTCCATTATGGCGATTCACTTTCGGGTGAAATGGCGAGACAAAAAATGAAAAATATAGAAACAATGAACGTCCGTGATCATTTTCATCGTCTTGCATTTTTTATCGCCCTTGATTTATCATGTCAGATCACCTTTCTTCACATAATAGCCAGCGAGGCTGGCTTAATCGACACACTCTAAGCATCAAGATGCTTAGGTGGCCAAGCCCACAACAGGACATTTTTCTCATTTACCTCCGTCGTTCCCATTCTTGTTGATGCCTCTGTTTCCCTTTCTGTTTCTGTTTTCACATTTGTTGTTTCCATTCTTATTCACGTTCACATTTGGAAGGATTTACTTTGCCGTTTCCACCATTATTCTCCACTGTGTCTGAAAAATTTCAGTAGCGACTGTGGAAGGTAACCAGATCTCTTTCATATCCATCCTCAAGCTGTCCGAAAGAGTAAATATTTGTTTGAATGTAAATTATTTTTAATCCCACATGTGTTTCGTGAGAAATAGTAAGGGAGAAGGGGCTTATAAGTTAGAGGCTTCAAATTTGCAATGCTTAACTTTTTGTTGCTAAGACATCTCCGTCTTCAAATTTCTGCTGTGGGATAAATGCAAAATTATGCAAAATGTTAAATGTTTAAATTTCTAAAACAAAATGTTCAAATGGTTTCACACAATTATAAATTACATTTCTTTTCAATAAAATTATTAAATAAAATTCATATATTAATAAAATTATTAAATAAAATTTATATATTAATAAAATTATTAAATAAAATTTATATATTATGTTAAATACAATATTAAATATTGTTTTTTAAGAAAACTATTAAATAAAATTCATATATTAATAAAATTAATAAATGAGATTCATATATTATGTATATAATATTAAATATTGTTTATACTAAATTACATATGTTATAATAATAAATATTATAAATTACATTTTTTTTCAATGTATGTTAAATAAAATATTGAATTTGAATGTAAAATATAAAAATATTAGTTTATGATTTCTACAAAATTACATATTATCTTATAATATAAGAATAAATATTTAATGTTTATAATTGTTTGTTTTTTAAAGTTACTTTTTATAATATGTATATGTATGAATTTTTAAATATTTTTAAAATTATGATATTATGGTTAATTAAATTATTTTTCAATATAATTTACAAATATTTTATTTGTGTAAAATTTAAATATAAATTGACTGATGGACAAGGTGGTCGTTGGCTATGTGCTAACAATAATTTTAACTTCAAATTTTTATCAACTGGCCATGGGAAACGTACAGGCCAGAGTGAAAAGGAAGGGCGCCTGGGCAGTTAAAGATTGAAATCGATAGTCACAGCTGGGTAAGTATTCTGTGTACGAAGGGCATTTCACATTAAGCTTGCAAATATTAGGCAGAGGAGAGGATCTCTTGTTTATGGATAGCAGATAGGAAATGATAGCTATAAGACGTTAACTCTGGTAAGTACGTTTAAGTCAATTTTCTCATGCCTTGAGCACTTGGGCAAGGGCTTCTGATTGCTGGGTCTCCCTGTTTATGGTGGGTCTCCCTGTTTATGGATAGCAGATTAAAAGGACTACATCTATGCCAACTATAACACATTAACTCTGGTAAGGGCTTTTATGCAGTTATTCAAGCTTGGATTTTCAGAAGAGGAAATTGGTAGAACTTGAAGAATGGCGAGTCGTCCCTTGTTCTTGACATTGGGAGTCACTGTGCTCCTGTTTGGTTGGGATGCAGCTGCACAGACTTCGAGCTATCCTTTAGAATTTGAGACCAAAATTTATCAAAACTGCACCAGCCTAAGTTTAGGAGCGACTCTGTCGTTTAACTACAGTCTAGAAAATAGATTAGATATTGCTTTC